>OOFC01023667.1:19678-30925 GCA_900323345.1 Pseudochromis fuscus | reverse complement strand
TTTTCCGGACTATAAGCCGCTACGTTTTTCCGACACTTTGAACTTAAACACCGGTGTTTCTCATGTATCGGCGCCACGAAGCTCGTTAGCTTTTTACAAGCTAGCAAGCTCCGTGCCACCGATACATTTAGCGTCGTCACATCAGACCTGGTCAGAGTGGACCACATGAAACTGTTTGAATAAATTCAATAGCAGCTTATAGACAGGTGTGCTCAATAGTCTGGAAAATACGGTAGTTGATTAATCGGATTATGATCTGCATGATTATTAAATGGCTCTTATTTAGCTAGCAGCACGAGGTTGTTGCAATTCATGAAATCATCTCCCAACATGGATTTACTTTCCATAACTAAATATGTTTTACTGTTATTGTATTGAAGCAGTCGTCTGTCTCAAGATGCTGTTGGATCTGTCTCTCATGGGTCTGTTTGGTTCATGTTTTTTCCTTATTCCTTCACACACCTGACACAGCGTCTGATCCCTCTCTGGTTTCCTTTCCTTGTGAGGTCCTCAGTGACTCACAGAAACAGCAGCTGTGCTTTTAACACACCTCCTCCTCCCTCGTGCGTCGAACACGGACCGCTGACAGATTCATTTAGGAATCAGCTCTAGCCGGAGGACAAATGAAAGTCAGAAGCCGTACAACTCCTAACAAGTTTATTTCCCATCATCCGGCAGAACAGAGCGCCGGCGTCATTGATGATCTTTTCCTTTCTTCTGGTACAGAACGGAGGAACGCCGCGATCCTGGGCCAGACGGATCGTCTGAATTACAATTCAGCTGGCGAATCCCTCTCACATGAAGCACTCTTTATGAGGCGAGCCCTCTGATGCTGTTATCTTCAGCGGCACAGTGGATTACAGCAGGCGCAGGAGTGACTCTGCTGTCCTCAGCTGCAGCAGGAGCAGTGAGGACGTGCTGCACGACACTGGGAACCCAACAAACAGCAGGACAGGTGCTTTCTTAGTTTGTTCCTGAGATAAATCACGTCAAGGCTTCCTGAACCGCCTTAAATTATTTAATTTGGGCATCAATAAATAAAGAGCTGCAGTTAAAGATCGTCTTTGTGGATTACTACCACCGTTGCCAACTTGGTGACTTTCCAGTCCTCTTGGCGACTTTGTCAAAAGCGACTAGCGACAAATCTAGCGACTCTTCTGGTGTTATAGGCGACTTTTCTACTGTTTGGCGACTCTGACGTGTATCGTTCTGCAGTCACTATCCAGATAGTACATATTCATCTCGCCGTCGTCGACCTCAGATTGTGCGTCGGCGTCTACTCCTAACATCTGTAAATGTGTCTGAGAAGCATCGGCCCACAGCTGGACACGGCTTCCCAGAGGGCGGGGTTATGTGCTCTATTTCAGAGTCTGATAGGTCGGCTGTGGATTGGCACATTGCAGGTAAACACTAAACCCTCACATAACCGTAATTATGTCAGCGCTTGTACTATCGGAAAAAATCCAACGATTTCTGAAACCTGAGGTGTAGCTTTACAGCCAATATGTGGAGATCTGCCTTATGTGATTAAAAAAAATTAATGCTCAATTTCATAGTTTTTTCTCCACTAAAACGAAATTCCGTTTTTGTGTTTTTCTTCATTTTAAACCATCATTACCCTCTGTTAACAGGCAGTAAACTGTAAATAACTGCCAGATATTTAAAGGTTCTTCTGAAAAAAACAGGCACAAGCATCACAGGACATTTTCTGACCCTTTGTGGACAAAATAAGAAAAAAACCCAAGTTTGACACGTGGTCTAGACAAAGCAATAGTCTTGTCTGATGGCCTATTTCAGTGTTAAACAAAAAAACAATACAAGAACCAACAGAAGAAAGCTCATTTGTCGTTCTAAACATATTCAGGATGTTTTTTTAATCACTTTTTGTCTCTTCCACGTTATTCCTCTCTCCTACAGCACCTTACAACTACATGCCAATGCCCAATTATGTAAATTAGGTGATGATGTCATTTAGCGACTTTTAGGACAGCCAATAGCTACTTTCCTTACTAAGGAGTTGGCAACACTGATTACTACAAACTGGGATGGAGCCCAAGCTTGTTGGCTCTGAAGTTTTAATGCTGTGATCTCCACCCAGTCTGAAGATCATGGGAGTCACGAGTCCAATATGTTGGCGTCAGGGGCGACATATGCAAGCTAATATCAATCCCACAAGTCACTGGGAACATGGCTCTGACCTTGTGGCCTCTTATTGCACTTTAAATAAAATCTAAGCAAAGATAAAGCTACATGTACTTTCACAGGAAGTCTAACAGCCAATCACGTGGCTGCTCCAAAGATTCTCCGATGCCAGAAACTTCAGGCTGACCACTCCAAGCTTTTTAATACACACAGTAGTCTGGCTGGATAACATCAGGTCCTGAGCATCACTTTGGCAGAGCTACAGAAGCTGACAACAAACAGCTGACTCGTTGTTTTTTTCTTGGACAATCACTGCTTTTCCCCCCCAGTAGTTGACATCATGGCAGCGTATCAGTGCACAACTGTAAAAGTGTTTATTACCCATGAGATAGGGTCCACGCTCGGTGGTTTTTGAGGTCAGTGTTTACAGCGCTTAACGTCCTGGGCACAAAAACTAGACTGAGGAAAAGAACAGGGGACAAAAACTTTAAAAAAAAAAGTGTTCCTGCAAACATTTCACAATAAAAGGTGATGGAATAAATGAAGGATTGTGTCCACTTTAATGCTATGAGCGTGCTTTTATTCTGAAATGTGTTAAAAGAACAGGGGACAACACTTTAAAAAAAAAAAGTGTTCCTGCAAACATTTCACAATAAAAGCTGATGTAATAAATGAAGGATTGTGTCCACTTTAATGCTATGAGCGTGCTTTTATTCTGAAATGCTGTTAAAAGAACAGGGGACAAAAACTTAAAAAAAAAGTGTTCCTGCAAACATTTCACAATAAAAGCTGATGTAATAAATTAAGGATTGTATCCAATGCTATGAGCGTGCTTTTATTCTGAAATGGTGTTACTACTGAAACATCTTTGTTACAAGGTGTTTTTTTTATAAACTTGTAGCAATAAAACTTGAGGGTGATGCTACAAAATCATCACAGGACTGTAATGTTTCATAGTGAATGTTGTGATAATTTAACCAGATAAACACCAACACAAGAGGATCTGATACAAATATGTTTAAAGATATTGTTGAAACCAACTGTATGATTTTCTTCACTGCAGCTTTCCCTTTGTTAACATATTTCTCCACATCCCACTGAAGAAAAGTCACACTACACTCCCACATCCATTTAAAGGTTGTGATATAATCTTATTGTTTTTTTGTTCTAGTAAAAACATGCCCACCCTCACAACATCTTCTTGTCTTCTCCTGATGGGATTTACTGACAGGAAGCAGCTCACAGCGTCACCCACGTCCTAATCCCCACTCCTTTGACAATCCTGCGTTTGAATAAAGTCCTACACAGACGTGTTGGTCCAGGAAACAAATACATCTAATGCAAGAGGCACTGAGCTTGAAGATTGCTTTATATAATCACTTAATGGATGATTCATAACCTGTTATTGCAAAATAATGGAAGTACCTGCAGGTAGCATGGGAATCTTTGATCTCTACTTTTAATTCTAACAGTTTCTATGCAAATTATCAGTATTTTTTAAAGCTAATGTATTTCAATTGAGAAAAATAATGATCACTGATGCTCTTTTTGTAGCCTGTGCCATTGTTTTGTTGTGAAACTACGTCTTTTTCCAGTTAAAAAAAGGTCAAATGTGTATTTCCAGGGATGATTTTAATAATCTGCAGGAACATCAGCATCGGCCTGGACTTGCTTAGATGTAGACAAGCCAGCTAATTTCAGTGGATTTGCTCATGGAGGCAAAAGCAAATCCTCAGAGCTCTGCTGGTGTAGGTTTCCAATTTAGGACACGCTTATATAATATAATTTGCGCCCTTAACCAACTGCAAACCATCTTCAGTGCTGACTTCTGAGGAAACGCAGGACCAGAGGGTCTGCGGGAGTTTTTTTTTTTTGAAGTTGTTCCAGCTGGGAACAGAGTGGGAAGTTTTGTTTAGTAGACACATTACTTTGTCCTTTAGTAAATTACAAACTAGACAAAGGCTACCACATACACTCTGTTAGTCCTAGTCTATTATTAGTCTTTTATTAGACCTCTCGTGGTGGCTGAAAGTTTGAATGTGCAGTTACTGAAATCCAACCAATCAATCTGACACGCCCGGGGCATCATTTACTGCCTGATGGGTGACGTGAGGGGAGGTGTGGGGTGGGCGATGAGTGGCGGATCGCCTTATGCCATGCTTGTTAAAAGCTTTTATTCTCCGTAATCATCTCTCCCTGGGATGCACAAAACTCCCTTAATTAGAATCCAAGACTTTATTTCCCTCCCTCGGTCTTTTAATTCCGCGTCGTAAAAATTCAAAGCGAGAGCCTCGAGTCAAAATTAGCTTCTTTTTTCTTTTTGCCTTTCGTTGGCAAGAGAGTACGAGCACAGCACCTGTGCAGGTCAGAGGAGGCAGCTCGCAGGTGCTGCTGTTATGGCTGCAGGCGAGAGGCCGCGAGGGGAGGAAACCAGTGTTTTAATAAGGGCTCTTTCTGGAGCGGTTCTGCCTCGTACCATCGGCCTGTAGTGGAAGAGGTGCGATGCATCAGCCCATCTGGAGGGGCCGTCTGGAGAAGGTGAGGTCAGACTTATAAAAAGGATGCTCGAACGCTGCGACACTTTCCAGTGATTATTTGCTGCCCTTCACAGAGCTGGTGAGTGAGCTGTTGTGACTGGATTTTTTTCCTCCCTCCACTTGTGTCTGAATGTTCGCTGCACATGTTGTTCCTGTTTCCACTGATGATACCATTTTGCTCTTTACACAGTTATGTGCACTTTTATTATCCAGCACAGGAAAGTGTTGGTTTCATTGACCTTTGTTTGAAAGGTCATAGTCGATATGAATGAATAATGGCCACTCCCCAAAAATAAGCTGAACCCAGGATCCTTATATACAAGACATTTGAAATGAAAAAGGCCACTGAAAATCTGAACCCTCTGATGAAACTCATGGTGCAGATCCTAAGCCAACTTTCAAGATCTCTGTATCTGTATTAATTACTTAGTTATTCATTCATAGTGTTTAGATTGTTCTTATCTTAGGGTTTGGTTAAGTAGTTAAGTACCTATAATGATATTTATAATATATTTTGGAGTTGTTATATCTTTTTTCCCCATTGTCATGTTTAATTCTTGTATGATGTTTTCCATGTGTGTCCATGGATGCCTTGTACTTCAATCAAATCTACCTCCAGGTACAAATAAAGTAACCTGAACTTGATTGTGTTTGTGCAACAATCAATGTTTGGTTGGTAAATAAAGATTTTCTGTCCACTTTAATGCTACACATGGGCTTTTATTTTGAAATAGACAAAGGGATGTGTTCGTCTTACCTGCAGTAACTTTCATGTTTTTGATCCACTCCCAATTACATTTGAAGCCTTAAAACGAGGCTTCAAATTGAAATGTGAATCAATCAAACTGAGAGAATTAGAAATAAAGTCCTGCCTCTAATAGAGGCCAGCCTCAAACTTCAGGATTTGAGGATCAACACACATGGCTACATCCATCTTTAATATGCAGTCTATGGTTTCCATCTAATTTAGTACTGTTAGAGGGCTTTTATTTTGAAATGGTTAAAGGAGTTGAGTTTGCAGTAACTTTCGTGTTTTGATTCTCATCCTGATGAAGTGTTAAAACAAAACATTGTACTGAAACCACTAATTCAACATATCAGAGGAAATAAGAATAATACAAGTCGGCCTCAAACAGAGACTCTTTACATTCCCACATTATCAGAAAGATGTTTGCATGACACTCGACTGCACTTGTGTTTCAATAAATCATTGTTTTCTATTTTTAGTCATCAGAAGTACCTGGGAAATAAACAAGTGTCAGGCACTCAGGCTAAAAGCTAATTTGATTGTAATGCACAACATTTAGGAGTGAATTGACTGCGGTGCTAATATGTGATAAATGCTTTAGGAGGGATTTTCACATGCAAAACATAACCCATTTCAGGAGGAGGTTTTTCTCTTTTTTTGCCTCTCCTCTGTTCAGGACAGAACAAAAGCAGCTCGCTCTTCAGCCCACAACAGATTTGTACAGTTTGAAAAAAAACAGAAGAAGAAGAAGTGGAAGATTGTGGGCAATCTCCTGCTGCAGAGCTGAAAGGATTGCTGACTCACAGGGATGGGAGAAGCCCTGCTTGCTTGTTTCAGGACAAGTGAATGTTCAGCCGGGCCCAAAGTGCCTGATGACATGTGACAGGAAGCTGCCACGCTGCAGATACAGTGCAGCTTATTGGACAAGAGGCTGACATCATGTATCAGTGCTAACTGGGGCTGCAGTTTGATATCGGTGACAGGAGGAGCTTCTCCACCCCACAGGATGGAAGTAACTACTTTCCACTTCATTGTCAGCATCTGCTTTGTTGTACTGAGCAGAAAAAGTCATAAATGTCTGGGAGGACTTTCTGAAGTGAAAGCCATGAACACAGTACTACAGTCGGGTTTTTGGGTTTGAGACAGTAACAGGATGTAGCTATCAGGGCTTCCAGGTGATGTAAGGCTCCTGAGGCTGATGGGACTCACAGCCTGGACGATCAACTTCCTGTACAGTGTAGTAGACCTAAACAAATCCCAGAGTATGTTAGAAAAATGACATAATATAAAATAGAAACTTTTTTTTTTTTTTTTAGGGATGCACAATATTTAGTTTTTGGCCAACATCTGATATGCCGATATTTCACAATTCAGTTGGCCGATATCTGATATGCCGATATTTCACAATTCATTTGGCCAACACCTGATATGCCGATATTTCACGATTCATTTGGCCAACACCTGATATGCCGATATTTCACGATTCATTTGGCCAACACCTGATATGCCGATATTTCACGATTCATTTGGCCAACACCTGATATGCCGATATTTCACGATTCATTTGGCCAACACCTGATATGCCGATATTTCACGATTCATTTGGCCAACACCTGATATGCCGATATTTCACGATTCATTTGGCCAACACCTGATATGCCGATATTTCACGATTCATTTGGCCAATATCTGATATGCCGATATTTCACGATTCATTTGGCCAATATCTGATATGCCGATATTTCGCAATTCATTTGGCCGATAACCGATACCGATAACCACCCCACACAAACACCTAATTGCAGATATCATCTAATTTCTGTAGTGGGATTAACGAACAGAATTATTCTGCAGACTCTTCATCATGTCAGCCCACTGGCAAATGCAGACAAAGCTGAAAATGATGTAACATCCATAATCATTCCTTGTGCAAAATAAGAAAAAGATTTCAACTTATGTTATGTAAAACACGTCATATTAATTCATTACAATTGTGATGTCCGATGTCCGATACTTAATTTTAAAGCCAATATATAAGGAACAATATTATGCATCCATATTTTTTTGTCAGCCACTACATTAGCTTAAACATGCTAACATCCTCCTGCTTCATCAGCCTAAACAAAATAATGTCAAATAGTATCTTAGCCTAAAAAAGACAAGAGGATTCAACTGCTACATTAGCCTAAAAAAAGACGACAACCTCTACACACAAATCTGACTGAGAGCTTTCCAAACATTCAGACACAAAACAGCAAAAATAAAAAAATAAGCACAGTGAAAATAATTAAAGCACCCTGACAGTCTGCGCGTCCTTCCTGTCTTCTCGGTGCATCTCACCACCAGAACTCTCAGGGACGAGGTCAGACTGGATCACTGTCTGTACAAAGATTAAAAGTCTGTGTTTTGTGTCCTTATGTTCTACCTTCAGCTCTGACCATGAGACTTTTCTTTCTATAACTTTAACTAAGTCATTGCAGTTGCCTCGAGGAGTTTGCAGCACTTTAATTAACTGTCAAGTTAAAAAAAAAAGAAGAAGATATTATTTTCAGTACTTTCACCACCTTGTCTTCTTTCGTTTTCTCGCCCCATGTGTTTTATTTTGTCGGTCGGCACCGCGGCAACTTCACTGAAAATGACTGTTTCCAATTGTTTGAGGATACATGTAGATTTATTTTTCCAGAAATCCAAACTCTTTTTTATCACTGATGTCCACTATTTCACTTTCACTTCCTACTTTAAGTGGTGAAAACACAATGTTTCTACATCTGGTTTTAGCTCTAATAGAACAGGAGTCATGATATAAAGAGGTCTCCTGCACTTTTAGCATGAATATCACAACTATAACCACCACTGGGGATGTTCAATAATGTATGAACTGCTTTCAGGTTAAAAATGTAACAGAAAACAGTGGAAAGCAAAGCAAAAATTTAAGGGAATGGCACGAATTAACTAAGGATTATACTCACGGGATACTTTGTATACCTTACCCTGCCTGCTTATGTTGGTAGTAATTGTATCATTACAGTATTTTAAACACAATACATTGATTTCAATCAAGAAATCTGCATATTTCAGACCTTCAGGGTGTCGTTTGTGACTGAGCACTACAGTACTGGAGGTAAATGCTGTATCCCACTGTGGATCCCGCCCACTCTTCCCCTGGAGGAAGTGAAGTGACTGAGGCCAGGTGGGCAAATAAACCTCTCCACAGGAGACGGAGAGACGGAGCAAACACAGGGAATAGAGGTCGAGATGGGAAGGAAACGAGGCGAGGGAAGGTTCTGGGGAACAAATCAGAAAATCCTGCATGAGAGAGACTCATTACACGGAGCCAGCTGTGGCCAGAGGACTGTCCACACCAGGGAGGGAGCTGCTCCAATCCATGTCACACATGGACCTGTACGATCTGTATGTCAAGGTACACACACACCGAGGGACGATTTCAGTATCTGGAGACAGCTTCACATAAGGACAGTCAATACAAGCTTGTATATTCTGAAATCATTGTTGCTAATGATGCAAATAGGCTGCTAGCATCGATATTCTGACAGAGATGATGCAACATGCTAGCAGAGCATTTGACAGACACTTTCAAGGATGTGAGGTCGATCCATGGACTGTCTATAAAAGATGGATGTGGTGGATGTAACATCACTTACTGGTTTGTGGACTTGTTGGTCAACTTGTTACTTTGGAGTCAGATGTGACCATAAGTCTGACCACAAAGATGCTGCAAGCCCACGAACACCAACCCGGGCTAACCCACTTCTCTGATCTCTGCTAAGGATTCGTTAGCTTGTTGGCTAGCTAGCAATAACATGGAAAAACTTTACAGGACAGAAGGAATCAAGACAAATCCCTCTATGTTACAGTGAATGAAGGAACAAGACAGTGCTGATATTTCACCACAAGAGGGCAACAGTGTTCAGCTTCTTTTAGAGGTTTGTGCTCTGGGTGCTTGGTAGATGAAGCTGACGTTACAGGGAGCAAGTAAACGTTCAAAATGTTAAAATACGACTAAAGCTACACCATCGACTTTAGTAATGTCAGTAATTAACTTCTGGAAAAATTTTTTTGCCTGTTTTGAGATATGATACAAAGTAGCTAATTTGGGCAAGATCAGAGGTTGGGATCTTGTCTGAAAACATTTTGTAATCCCTGTTACTTACAATGGGCACATGTTTTGACACCATAGTGTTGCTAATTCACCACAAGAGGGCAACAGTGGTCAGTCTGTAGCATGAGTACAGCTTGATTATTGTGGTTTGTGCTGATATCAGATCAAACATAGGAAGGGTTACTAGTGACAGAAATGCATGCAAATGTTGTCAATGTAACTTTAGCAAACTACCAGCTTGATAATGAAGTTTACTGTACAATCAGCTCATTAAACATGATGGAATAACAACATTACAAAGAGCTGCAGATCAGTAGATGAGATTAACTTAACGTTCCACAACAACGCTGTGATTGATTACCGTATTATCCGGACTATAAGCCGCTACGTTTTTTCCGACGCTTTGAACCCTGTGGCTTAAACACCGGTGTGGCTCATGTATCGGCGGCACGAAGGTCGTTAGCTTTTTACTAGCTAGCAAGCTCCGTGCCGCCGATACATTTAGCATCGTCACATCAGACCCGGTCAGAGTGGACCACATGAACCAGAAAATGTCCGGAAAATACGGTAATAAGGATTCTCCCAATTAAATCAAAGTATAGGTGTTTTTGGGCCTTGGTCTGCTTGGTTTAGTGAGTGACTGTAGGTAACAACACACTGTTATATATTCAGGGTTTGCTCACCAGTTGCAGCTTTTAATGTTGAATATCAAAGTGTAGTGTGGAGATGTTTGTTTTTGTGCAAATAAAACCTCCACAATGGAAAATGTCATCTTGAAGAGGGGTCATATTGAAATGCAACAAGTCTTCAATAAGACACAGGAGTGAGACATCAATAAGTTTCTTACTAATAAGCTGCAAATATCTCGGTGGATAACAACAGCAACACAAATATCTACTACAACGTGCACCAAAAGACCTTGTGGATTTGTTTTTACATTCACTCATTTTATATGTATTATTTATTCAGCATTCTGGGAGAAATGATACTGTAAATATCATTTTCATCTTGGCACACAACAGCAAAGGCTTATCGCTCTTTTGGGTAGTTTCCCAAGTGCCTGCAGAGCTAAAATGGGACATTAGCAGAAACATCAACTCTGAAAATCGTCTAATCGCTCCTGAGATCATTCTTTTTCATTTCCTCCCCGCCTGACTCGCACAGATTTTCCAAAAGCCCGATCCGAAACCTCCATCACATCACAATTAATTCACACTTTATTTATTTAATTATTTTATACACCAGCCCCATCAGACTGTTGTGTTCAGCTGAGTAAATTAATTAGATTCTTTCCTCATGCAGCATCTGTCTGCTGACAAATGCAACAGCAGGAAAACTTCCTGCTTATTGTTTCAGTAGCAGGAACAGAAAAATCTTCCCACAGGATAAAAACAAAGACTTTATGTCAACTTTAAAATGTCCTCAAGAGACAACTTATTTGTTTCTACACTAAAAAGATGCTGCACTGTAAACCCGAACAGTAAAAACAGAATAAAAAAACTGAGTTGTGTTTACTTAAAATTTGAAAACAAGTTAATTCACATCAAATTCTTTGTGTCATCAGTACAAATTTGTAGTTTTAAGTTCACAGTGCTCAACTACTTTACTTCATACGTTTCATTAAACTCAAACATTTTCACAGTAACACGTTTACGTCTGACGTCACACAAGTGCGTACGTGCGCCGTCTCCAATTTTGAA
>OOFC01023667.1:0-12091 GCA_900323345.1 Pseudochromis fuscus | reverse complement strand
GTTTCAAGAAAAAAATTATTTATGGAAATGTTTGTATGGAAATTTTATGGTATTTATTGACGATACATATATAAAAATGGTTTATATATTTATTTAGATATTTATTTTTATATTTTCCATAAATATTTTCTTTTATTAGTCCATCTACATTTTAAATCTAAATAAAAAATAACTCAACATTTCATATAAAAGTGTTTTTTAAATTAGGAACAATCTATTTTCATTAAGTTTTCATAAATGTCTTTATATATTTTGTTTTTTTAATAGTACATAATAACCCATTGGCATTAAAACTATCTTCAGCCTCTTTACTTCACCTCCAGACACTTGCATTATGTTTTAATTTCCATTTATTGAGCATTTACTTGTACATGTGAAAACCCTCCCTTCAAGAAACAGTTGCTCCAGTTTCGTCTGGTTATTGACGACAGATTTCTCCTTTTGCAGGATATTAAAGCAGATGTATTTACCATGAGGAATCTATCAAAGCTCTGAGGCGTCACAGATCTGTCTCTGCCTCA
The DNA here is from genome assembly GCA_900323345.1 of Pseudochromis fuscus. Taxonomy (NCBI): domain Eukaryota; kingdom Metazoa; phylum Chordata; class Actinopteri; family Pseudochromidae; genus Pseudochromis; species Pseudochromis fuscus. The sequence goes on along the minus strand of OOFC01023667.1, from coordinate 11,570 downwards.
TCTCTCTTCATGTGTATTTACGAGACGTGATTCATTATTGAATCTATTTGCTCGACTTATGTGATCAAACGTCCATCAGCTCCCTCGAGCTCGTCCTGTCTGTCGGTCCCGTCTCCTCCGGGCCTCCGAGCCTCCTCCTCACCTTCGCAGGGACCTTCCTGTGTTGACTTTTGTTCGTCTCTACAAGACAAATCAGTTCCTCAAAGGGCTCAAACTCTTAAGTGGAATTAGCTCCACGTTGCCAAACACGAGCTGCCAGCATCTCCTGAGTGGAGATAAAAAGCTTTTTGTGGAGAAGACAGGACGGAGGGGACACGCCGGAGACCGACCGGCCGACCCGAGACCGCCGCCATTTTTTATTTAGGAACAGATTTGAGGACAAACACTCTTGAAGACCTCAAGGAAAACACAATCAGCCTCCATCTGTCAGCAGTCAACAGAAAAGCTTCCAGTTCTTTATTTGATATTCATTCATTTCTTTTCGCCGGCGTTAAATATTCCTGCCAAACCGGATTTCACTGTTTGCTTTCTAATGTTTAGCTCCGAGCCGCCAGTTTTTAGTGGCACTGTAAGCAAAATAAAAGTCGCCTCTTTATGCATTTGTCTGTCGTGAATTAGTAAACAGGAACAGCCATTATCCTTTTATCCTGCTTCCATTTCCACAGCAGACGTTTTGTTTTAAATAATAATGTCCTTTTTTTGGTATTACAGGTTAAATCCTTTTATATGCTTTTTGTTTTTTATCCTTAAGTAGCTTCAATGTTAAACTTTAATTACTGGCAGCGCTGCTCAAACTTTTCTTAAAGCTGCAGGGAAACAGCATCTCCAAAGGATCCAGTTTCTGTATTGTGACGGAAATGTGGGCGGGACGACATGTTTTGAGCAATTTGATTGGACCACTGAAACACAGCCAAACACCTGAGCTGCTGTTAGCATGACCTACAAGAAGAAAGAAGTCACTACATCATAGACTCTATAGAAAGGACCAAGCTAATGTGGGTATTTGAACGTGGCCATGTTGGGTTTTTGGAGCCAGAGATGACCATATTTGGATATAAGGGGCGGGGTGAGGAGGAATGAGTCTCCAAACCACCTGTAAACCATTGGAAACTACACCTGTCAATCAAACTAGCCACGCCCCTTCCTCCTCTAATTTCAGCTGGACTGTATCTACATCACACTAAGTTTGTAACTCAGCAGCCGAACCCTCCTGGTTGTTTCAGGTGCAACAGTTTCCCTCTTTACCCTTTTACTAGTCACTGATCTGGAAATCAGAAACACACAAAAAAAAGAAATGTTATATCAGCTCTGGTTGCACACATCATGTCTGTGCTGTGAAAATCTGATTTACCCGTCGCCCACATTTCTCCACCAAATTGAATCGAAGCTGTGAAATTTGTGAACAGCAGGTTTTTCTCTTGCAGCGTGTTGTGTTGGATCTTATTGTGGTTTCTGTCTGTTGTGCTGATTGAGTCGATGCCAGAACAGTTTGGGAACTGCGTTACAATCAATATTTATCAGCATATACTGGAGGATTTATACTGTTGGAGGGTGTGTGTAAACTGCTCTAAATATAATGTTCAGAAAGTGTTTCTGAAAGTGAGTGTGAAAGAAAGTGTGCTATATATAAAACTCTGCTTGTGCTGCAGCTGACACTCCTGAACTGTCCTACACACACACACTGTACACAACAAGTGCATCAAACATGTGGGAATACAAGCAGAAAATCTGAAATGAGGAATAAATGTAACTTTTTTTCTCATTACAATAGAGTTTGTAGCTTTAATTATACATTAAATTTGGGGTAATTTCTATTTATTGTTAATGAGGATATTCAAATGTGTAAAAACAACAACAAAAAAAACATTTTGGGGGGAAATTTTGTATAATTTCACAAGATATTTGTCAATTAACCATTAAATCTAAGGACTCCTTTAAATTGTCATTAATATTTGTAAAATTTGCATGAATATGTGAATGTATTTTAAGAATCTTTTTATGTGAAAAACTGTGAAATAATAATAGTTTTAGACAATTCCTCTATGTATTTGTTATATGGTCATTAATATTTCAAATTCAGGTTTATTTTTTTAATTGTTCTCATATTTATTGAGTGAAAACAGTAAAAAAATTACTCAAAATCCTCATAAAATTAAAGATTTGTGTGATTTTTAGTGCACTCACTGTAACATTATTTCACATAGTTATACTTGGATCTTCAAGTGTGAGGATGTGACTATTTCCTGGAAGCAGCTCAGACTTGATTCATATCAGACTTTAAAAAACATAGAAGAAAAGATTTGATGGTTAAATGTTATCAACGTTTTACATTTTGATTCATCGTGTTCCCACCACGACCATCGACACCTCCTCTGATTGGCTGCAGGACTGTTGCACAGGATTGCATTAGACCGTACAACCTGTTCACATTATTGTGTCCGTTCTTTGTTGGCGCCAGTTTGAAATAAATATTGCAGCGCGCAGGTAGCCGTGAACAACAGGTTGATGAGACCATATTATTATTTATTTATTTGCTGTTGTAGCACAGCTGAGAAGATGAATCCAGCTGCAGGTTGTACGTGACTTCAAAGCGGTGACCTGCTTTGTTCTGCCCTTTCCACACTTCATCCACGTGGCTTCACGCCGCCGGATATTTAAAGACATCAAATGCATGTGAGGCCCCGACTATTAGTGGGGGGACTGTTGCTGGGTAATTAGTGGAAAAGGAAGTGAGCCTCCATCCAGTTTCCCCCCTCTCACCCCCAAGAGAGCATCGCCGCTTGCAGACATTCAACCACACTAACAACACCAACACACACAGATCTACTGTCAACGCTGCATCGCTGACAAACAGTGGAAAATATTCAGATGTTTTATCTCCGTGAAACCGAATGTGCTGGTCTCATGGCTAATTGGACGAAAAAGTGGACTGGAGACGAGTCACATTAAAGCACATGCGATATATATGCTGCACGATACACGCCTGTGTGGTTGGAGGGGAAGGGTGAAGGGAAACAAGGACGGGCTGCAAAGGCATTAAGGGAAGGGACATGACAGGAAAATGCAAATACAGAAAATGTGGAGGACTAGCATGGAGAGGAAAATAAGAAGAATCACACCCTGCAGGAAACACACCACGTCGCAGTTTCCCATTGATTTAAATGTGACATGCAATCTAGTCAAGTTGTCGTCATCAATCCACAATTCAACTTACAGTACAAGTACACACTCACACATAACACAGGATGCACTGGAAAGATGCAAGAAAAACCCAGAGGTAGGAGTTCATCAGAGAATATTCAAAATATAATTTGACAAATATCACAAATTTAAAAAGTTGAACCTGCAGCTCATCTCTGCTTACTGTTTATTTTTACATCATTTCAGCTGCAGGAGGATTTTCCTCCACTGTGCACGAGCTGCTGAAGCACCGAACGGGCCAGTTAGCGACTACAGGGTGAAACACATCGGAGCATTTAGCAGCTAAACAGCCACATATTTCCCTCAGGAGCCGGCGGAGACCACAGTGGAGACCTGTGATGGAGCTGAAGGAGCGGGACTTACCTTTACCGTGTGGCCACTAACATGACTCAGACCGAAGGATAAAGTCGTGGCGTCGTAGTGCAAAGAAGGAAGTGGTGAGTTAAATGAGGAAGTGAATGTTGTGCTCACACCGAGGAGTTCATCCCTGAACTCTGAGTCGGTCAAAGCTTTTCACTTTGGTCCGTGCATGAAAGCCTTCATCAATAAAGCTCCAATAGCATGAGTCACCATGGCAACCAACAAAAACAAACAGAAGTTAGAGGTCTTAAAGCTGCTTAATGCCGGTAGCAGCACATTTTAAGTAAAAGGAGATTTTGCAAAAGTCTTTATTTTAACATTGTATGTTAGTGGTGGGATGTAATTTAATTAAATATGGTTTATAATTAGGAGCAATCCCATGGGAACAAATTGTACTTCAAGCAGAAAAATGAAAATGAAATATAAAAATATAGTTTAACCAGGTTGGGTACATTTTTGCTTCGATCGATAGGCTTGTGGTTTAATCAGATGTGATGTATTAATCAAAGAAAAGTAGCTTCAACCTCCAGCAGAGAGGAGGTTTGTGGTGTGTAGCATTAGTGATTTAAGGACGTAGAAGATCATTTATAGTGTCACGAAAAAAACAGGAAAGTAACAAACCTCCCTAAGAGACTGAAAACACATTGTCCACAGGGAGCGTTTGTTGTGCTGCCCATCACCTCACTTCACCCTCACCTCACAATAAGAATCAACAAGGAGGCGGGACTTCTGGTTTCAACACCGTCCTCTGAGGAGCTAAGAAGAGCAACAGTGGAGAAGAAACTGGTCGTGGTTGTTACTGAAAACACAGACAGTGAAAAAGTTCGGCCAATGCCAAGAGCTGTTTATTTCCCTTTGTTTTAGTTCATGTGTCTAAAGTAAACTACACAAACTTGATGCTCACAGATGAAGCAACGTTGAGTTCTTCAAGGAAACTCTACGAAAACAGGAGCGCAAAAACCTAGGACCTAAGTCGAAACCCTGTGACCGACGACTGATTCAGGCTCTGCAGGACGGAGGAGATACAAAGAAACTCTGAGTTTGTTGAAGACCAGCAGGTCAGGTTCACACACTTCAAGTTGAATTTTCTTTCTAGAACCAAAACCTCAGAGCATCCCACAGCTCAAGGTTAACTGACTTTCACTAAACCTGGCTGCTAGATGTTCTGAATTCACCAGATGACCCAGCTCTGACCTACAGGCTTCTGCAGGAAGATGCTTTTCTAGAGGAAATGCATCGAAATGATCCTTAAACTCCTTCTTTCTGTGTCCACAAACGTGTTAAATTTGTGTCAAATATCCAGAAACACTGTAAAGAAAGATGCTGGCTGTGCACAGTCACACACATAAAACTCATTATCCATCCATCTGTCCCAACACACACATTACCGTGTGCATCCCAAGACTAAACAAGGACAGTGAAGGCTGTTACCACACCACTAAAACGAGCTGATTTGTTTAAGGTGCTGTGGAGCTGAAGGACACCACCGCTCGTCCTCTGGCTCCAAATCAACTTTTAGGTGATGTCCTTCGAGCTCTAATGTAGTTAAGCATCGTGCGAGTGTGTGTAATTGGAGTGTGTGGAGGCTAGTTTTTAGCCTAAGTAATTCATGAGTGCTTGTTGAGGTGGATGAAGGTGGGAGGGAGGAGGAGGAGGAGGAGGAGGAGAGAAGCTCCCTGCTGCACTATTCATCACTACACCTTTTCTAAAATTTATCATTCATGTTTTCTTTACCGGCTGTCGTGTCCGAGTGACTGACATCTCGGTGCTGCTTCCTGACGGGAACTTTGTTGTTGTCGACAGCTGATCAGCACCGACAGTCTCCCACTGTCCCTCCCTTCGTCCTCCCTTTACTCCCTCCACAGTTGTCTTGTCATCTCTCACCTACCAACTCCTTCCTGTCTGTTTTTCACTTCCTCCTTCATCCCCATCGCCTCGTCCTCAGGGGAAATGACAAAAAACTGTTGTAAGTTTGGCACTAAATTTTGTTTATGTGGGACACCAGCGCTTATGTAAAAGTCTGTATTCAAGGTCTTGATGCAGATGCGGGCTGGTTCAGGTCCAATTGACTGGAACGTTGAGCCCTGTCGGGAAACGTTGGTGCAAAGAAGGTGGTTCGTATCACTCCATCCATTTCTTCTGACAGCCTCATAAGCGCAAAATACAATGTCACTCATCCAGTAACTATTGCAAAGCTAAGGACACTCCCACAACAATCAATAGGGCTCATAAACACAAAGGATGTGATGCTTGTAAAATGGAAAATAATAAATTAGTTGTCAATGTGGTCTCATTTAAATCTTTAACCTGATTCATGCTTGATGTCCTAGTTGATTATTTTTCACTTTTCTTTTTACAATTGTGCCTCATGCTGATATACAAATGCTGTAAAAAATGCTGGTTGGTTTTTACCCAGAACTGGGTCAGTACTGGACTGACTGCGTACTGGGTTAATCTGAGCCAGGCTGTTTTTTCACCATGATTTTCCACCATTCTGTTGTTTTCACACCCACTGTCACTGGTTAAATTAAACCTATCAGCAAAATCTGGTGTGCTTACAGTAATTTTTATTAATATGCAATGTCCTCGTTAAATAAACCAACAAAATATATAGACACCTCATATGTGTTTCTGTGTAAAACCCTAATTGAATGGTCTACTCGACTCCCTCCATCAACAATAATACTACAATCTGCCGACCCTTCATTGGTTGATCCATACAATCAGCAGCCAGGTAGCTAAGGTAACAGAGTGTGGGCTGATTGCTGCTAAGGTATAATTTAAACACCCTACAGTCCAGAATCACCAAAGGGAAGAAGAAATAATGCAAACGCCTCATGAAAAAGGTCTAAGAATATCACATTATTAAACGTAGCTTCAAGGTTTGATAGATTTGAGCAGAAATCAAAATGATAGTTCATGCTAATGTAACAGAGTTAATATATTCAGCCCTCCCCCTGCCTTCACGAGCTCCTATTTTTTACGATGAACTTGAACGCCACACCATGCACCCTTGCAAACTTTGCATGGACGGCCCGTGCTTCGGCACAGTCTGCCACATTGGGAGGCATGGTAGATCGCGATTTTATTAAGCTCCACTAAATATCTTATTTATACATGTGTAAGTAACTTTTATGGAGAGCTGGCTGTGGAGGCTGATTTTCTGTTCTTGTAATAACAAAATAAAAGAAGATTCAATGACTAAATGTGACTCGTCAACTACACAAAAAGTACGAGCCACTACACTTCTACATCTTCTATACCACTGTACAGGGTCAGGGGTTGCTGGAGCCTGGAGCCCAATGCACAAGAGGCGGGGCTCACCATGGACAGATCATCAGTCCATCGCATGACCATCCCCGCTTGCCTTCACACCAACGGCCAACTCAGTATCAGCAGTTAAGTGCCTGTCTTCAGACTGTAGGAGGTGGAAGTCGGAGGACCCCATGCATGAGAGCACCCATGCATCCCCCTCCAAAGACGAAAAATCATCTGTCACCAAACGCTGCAGGAACATCTGCCAAAAATGCTAAATGAGTGTAAAACCTGCAGCACAGAACCACTGCTGCCTCCCTCTTCCAGCAGGAAGAATAATTATACAAACCCTGTTGATGCTTGTTTACAACATATGCTCCGAGACCATGTGAAACGTGGAGCTGTTGACTTAAAACTCAGGGATACTGCAAAATACCTGCAGCAGATTATTGTAATCAGCATTGTGTGAGCTTGAATGTAATGAACATTCATTTGTATTAAACCCACACGCTAGGCTTTAATAGACTTTTATATGAATACATTTGCCAAATCTACAACCTGGTGTTCAGCCTAATATGAATTCAGGTTTGTATACATAAGAATGACTCGATGACTGGTGTGGGGTGAGTCAGCTCTGGCAGTGTTTGCCTTAGAGATATAGCTACTTCAAAATTCAAGATACATTCCCTCGTCTTTCTTTGTGCATCCAACAGCACCAACAATTCCCTAATTGTCCTTCCAGACTGAAGCTCGATTTCATTTTCTCTTTTCCTCTCTTCAAGCTATTATGCAGAATCACATTTTACAGCTTCACATGGGCGACACCAGTCTTTTAATGCTTCTAGACAAAGACGTAGACCGACAGAGCTCAACGTCAGGGTCGAGCAGGATTCATAGCAAAGATGTATTCTCATCTGCTAAGAGCACTTTTGTTCCACAACTTCGTTTATCAGTCATCACGATGCAGTTTTCTTTCACTGCCTACATGCATATTACTATGTCTAAAGGAATGTATTTGCAGAGACTTTATGTTTTCCTCTCGTCTCTACAAGGACAAGTCTTGAACGACGACTCTACAATGAATCGTTTACAAAGAGTTCGAGAAAGTTGCGGTGAAGAGGAATCGACTCGGACGAACTCTCCACGAGGGAAAAAGTGAGATGATCTGTGAGTTTGTGAGAGTATGACACTCAGTTTTATTGTGTAAAGCCTAACCTCTGATCAATACTTGTGTATGCTGGTACTACTCAGTCAAACAGACTCGGTGTCCATTCACACCACCGTCTTGTTGAATGCTTTATTGACGCACACTTTCCTGTGGCTCGAAGCAGCTCGATGTGTTGGTTTTGTCGTGGCGTGCGGCGGTGGGGGGAATATTTTTGGATTCTTCTAAAATTAAACCCGATGTGGTCGACACGTCCACTGACTTCCAGTTGTGTAATTCATTCAGGAAACAGCGAAGAGTGATGATCCCAAAAACTACACAGTGGACCTCGAAATGCAATCACCCTTAACTTCGAATTTCCTCACGCAGACATGGTCCAGTGACACCATCTCACCAGTGCCAAGTATTAGATAAGACACCCGATGTCGTATCCTCTCAGAGTGATTTCGTGCTGCTTGATGTGGATGAAGCCGCTCGTTGGTACACCACTCTGACACTGAATGGACTGAACCTCTGAATGCAATTACTCCACATCTGGGTGCCCACATACAGATGTCATACAGTTATTATTATTATTCCATCTGACAAGGTGACTAACCCCACACAGCGCGTAGCCGGATAGAATACTTGCTTAAGGCTCTGCGTGTAATCTGGATGCATCACAGATCCACATGCAGGAGGTCGGTCCACATCCACTGCAATTACGCAGAGCACTTCAAGTGGATGATGAGCATGTGGAGCAAAACTGCTAATTACCAGCAGATCCAAGTAGTACAAGAAGGAGAAATTACCTCAAACCTTAAACAGAATGAAGTGTCAGGAGACAGAGGATTAATGGTGAAGTGGAGATAATGAACCCACCTTTCTAAAAATGGCCATAATGAGCTGGGAATAGCTGCAGTTCACACATTCCCGTGCACTCAGTCAAAACCAGCAGATGGATCCATGACAAACTCAAGAAATCCACTTAATACTAAGCACCTCTGGCTCCTCAGCTGCAGTGCCATTCATTTCTAAGTCAGCTGCCCGGGCGAAAACACACAGTGAGCGACACCGCTACAGACACTGGATGATGCATAGTAAACAGGACGGAGCAGCGGCAGTCATGACTAATCAGACCAGAGCCGGAGCCGGAGCCGGAGCGTTTCGCAGCCCCGACAGGAGACACAGTTTCTCTTATGAAAACCAAATTAGCCTCTGAGTCTCAGCTGTTCCTCTCCAAAGTCCAGCATCAGTCAGGAGGAGCAGAGGGGGAAATGCCACAAAGAAGCAACACAGCAAAGTGAAAAAGAGGAAGAAAAAGCAGCCTTACCTCTTAGTCAGATGCCAAATTCACAGTCTTAGGCAAGTCAGAAAACCATAGAGCTGGTTAAGCAGCAGCTGGTGCTCCTCAATAGGAATTCTCAGCCCGTCACAAAAGGAAACTCCCAATTTTTTTTGTATCTTTTTCTGTGAAATCTGGAGATAATCTCAAGTCTGGATTTACAGGCTGGCGTCCAGGAGAACCAGCAGCAGACTGCTCATTTCCATGTGCAACACAGGTGCCTCTGACATGCTTCTTCTTCCCTTTTTAGATGAGGGGGGACCGGGGCGCCTCACACTGCGATCTGGCCGGGGCAGCAGCAGCAGCAAGAGTATTGACAGTTGTTGTAGTAGTAATATTCCTGATCGTGCAAAGAACTGAGCATCCTCCAGCGCAAGATGAAGAAGATGATCCAGCGCACCACAACCGCAGAGCGCACAGCCGGCGCAGCACAGCACAGCCCAGCACAGCACAGCACAGCGCAGCACTCTTCCTCTGTCGCTTAAATCCCCCTAAAATGGGCTGATGCTAGGCAGGAGGCAGACAACACATCAACACAGCGCAGGGGGGAGAGAAGGTGCTGTTGCATCAACATTGCTCTGAGTCTAGTTTCTTTTTTGTTTCTCTCTTATTTTAAAGAGGAAAAAGAAAAACGACTCCAACAACAAGAAGAGAATCACCACCACCACATCCACCAAGCATCATCCTCTCCTCCTCTCCGGGGCTCCTCAAGTCTGCACAGGGTGACTGAAAAGAGAGGAAGAGAGAGAAGAGAGAAAGAGGGAAGACACACAGAGGAGAGGAGGAGTGTATGCATGCATGCATGTGTGTGTCGGTGTGGAGAGAGAAACAGGAGGAGAGCGGCGAACGGGCAGGAGGCTGCGAGCGCAAGTGAAGCAGGAGAGCGATGTGAGAGGATAGGAAGACAGGAGGAGGAGGAGGAGGAGGAAGGCTGGAGTTGGAGGGGGAGATGCCCGGGAGAGAGAGGGGGAGAGAGAGAGAGCTGCTTGCACTGTCAGTGACTACATTAACAGCGCTGAGTAGGTGGAGTTTTCCTTGCAGTGGTGGAGGGGGGACCGGGATTTGAAACCCACAAGAGAAAGAGAGACAGTTGTGAGGAAGACGAGGATGCCAGAGGAGGAGGAAGGAGGTTAAAGAAGAGAGGAGGTGATGGTTGCTGAGGAACAGCAGACAGAGGAAAGGTGGAGGTGGTGGTGTGTGTGTGTGTGTGTGTGTGTATGTATAGATGTGTGTGTCGGGGGTGGGCACCGTCCCCCAGCTGCAGCACTGAGGCTGGCGCTCTGACAGCTCTGCTCCTGCCAGGGGTCGTAAACATCGATTAGAATATTTAAAGACGCACACGCTCTCACGCACTGAGAGGAAACACATGGACACTTTAAAGCTCTGGCACACGACACACACACACACACACACACACACACACACACACACACACATAAACTTTCTTTATAGACTTCATGTGTATTCATGTGTTGGTTTGTTTGTTTTGTTTCTGTACACACACATTTGTACTTTACTGACTTGTATTCACTGCTTTTTATCACATATTTAACCTGTTAATGTAGAATAAAGTGTCCACTCTGCAATGATTTTGGTACAAAACAAATAAGCACATTATTTCTAACTGTACACTGCACAGCACAAATAAAGTTCAGTTATTTCTGTTTTTATTGTTTGTGAGGAAAAATGAATAAATAGGACTTTATTCAAGTTTAAAGAAGAAAATAGTTTCTATGTGTGGGGATCAATAAAATACAATAAAGTTGTTTTGTTTTTCATTTAGATTATTTCTGGTCTATTTTCTGTAACTGCAACTGACCCAGTTTTCTCCCAGGGATCAATACGTTTTAGTACTGATTCAGATTTTATATGAGAGGGCACCAAAATACTGTAAACTGTCAACACATAAACAGATAACACCACAGTAAATTTTCATATTTAAAATACAGTCTAATCCAGTCAATAGAGTTTTATTTTGTCTATTTTCTGCATCGGGAGCAACAGCACCTGATGCAATATCCCCCCAGGTTCAATAAGTTACTGTGATTCTGATTTTACATCAGATCTTTAGATATTAACTTAAAAAAAAAAATGACATTCTTACAGAAAAATACAAGATATCTTTTCAAATCAATTCACAATCAAATCTGTGTAAAATTACACAAACAATACTTCATTTTATGCTTAAATCTCAAAATTCTAATAATAATAATAATAATAATATATATATAAATATATATAATATATATATATAAAATATATAAT
>OOFC01023666.1:17518-28351 GCA_900323345.1 Pseudochromis fuscus | reverse complement strand
CTGCGGCATTGCGCAGCCAAGCAAGAGGCTTTGGCCTGGCACATGCGGTCTCTAAGCACTTTATTGGAAACCTGCTGGAGCCACCTGATGTTCTCGATGGTTCTGAGAGTCCTGTTCAAATGTCAAATTTCAAAGCTGGTGATGTCACATTAGCTTTGTTCTATATACAGTGTGTGGATCAGCTGGAGTATTTTTGAAACATCGTTCCATCACAGTTTAATGATCCAAATATACACCCACTGCTACAAACTGTACTGACTGTAGTTGTAGGAGTTATTTTACTGTATTTTTTGACACCACAGCAACCAGAAACCAGTGTGAATCAGTGTCTTTTAATTTACTATTATGCTATGCAAGCTAAATGCTACTAGTATAGTGTCATTTGACTTCAAACATTATTAGAGTGTCAAGTGTCTTTTTTTTCTGGGGTCATCACATCAGTTTGAAGAGGTCTTATTAATCTGATAACTGCCTCGTTCTTCATCTCATATTATTAAGTTAATTTTTAATGATATGATGCAATAAAAGTTTTAAAAAAAGATTATAATGACTCATTAGTATGAAAATGAATAAATGATCTTGTTCACATTAGCAGAGTTTGACCTTGCAAAGTAATTGTACTGTAGCTGGTTCACTATAATAATATGATACAACTTTAATCATTACAAAAACAGTAGAAGTATGTAACACACACACACACACACACACACTTGCACTGTGCAGGTGACCTCAGTGTGAACTTTAGCCGTCTGAGAGAGAGAGAGGGAGCGAATGGGAAGCGAGCACGAGTGTGATGGAGTGTGTGTGTGGCAGAGAGAAAGAGATAGACAGGAGGACGCCGCTGTCTCCATCCCTCTCACACACTCTGTCTGTCTGCTGTGTGTGTGTGTGTGTGTGTGTGTGTGTGTGTATGTGTGTGTGTGAGTGGCTGGATTAAGAGGGTCAGAGGTGGAAAGTTATCATACACTCCTACATATATAACTTTTCTCCTCCTCAGGTCTCCTCCTCTTCTCTTCCTTTCCTTATCTCCCCTTCATGTTTGCTCTCCTGTCCATTTTCTTATGGTCAAGTTTCCATCCAAGCGTGATGCACATTTGAACCAAATTGTGTAAAAACTCTTCTAAAGAAAATGAAAAATTGCCAAAATGTGTGCACAAGAGGTGGAGATAATAGACTGTACATGGACGAAGCAACAAGGTCTCAAAGTGAAGACAATATGAAAGTGCTAAAAAGTGCAATACCACCGACAGCCACTAGATGCTGTCTCCAAAAAGTCTGGCTTCAATTAACTTTAATTCAAAAATGTTTCGTTTGAATCATGAAATACTCACAATACATCATTGTGACATCATTATCTAAAGTCAACTCTTCTTCTGAGTGATCTGGTCCATCTGAAAATCATTTCATCATTAAGTCCATATAAGGCTTCAGGTGGTAGAGGAATATTTAGGGGTGTGGTTAGATTGATTGACATCTTTCGTCTCCAATCAGACCAGCGCTGAACTCGAGTCCCATACACATTCAATGGGTAGGGACTATAGGAACCGGAGGGTTGCCGGTTCAAGTCCCTGCTTAGACAGAAACACAGAGTGTGGACTGATGACTAGAGAGGGGCCAGTCCACCTCCAGGGCACTGCCGAGGTGCCCTTCAGCTAAGCACTGACCCTCCAACTGCTTTGCTGAAGAATGAGGCGGTGCCCTCACCCTATGCCCTCTCTGCACATGTTACAGGACCCCTATATGTTTGTATGCATGTTAATGACAGATAAAGATCTCTTCTTGTATCTTTCTTCTTCTTCATTGGGCAGTGTTCTCGGGTTCAAGGGTCAGACCCGCCTCCTTACTCCTCTCTTCATATCCAAATATGGTCACTTGAGGCTCCAATCAGCCAACATGGTGACATTCAAATGCTGATCTCTGGATAGTTTCCCTTCTATATGAAGCCTGCGGTATTATCCTGTCACTGTTCATTTTATATTCATACAGCTGGATTATACCTCCTTGAAGGTCTGAAAATAAAGTAAAATCACAGGGGATTATAATGGGTAAAGGTTTTAAAAATGTGTTCACTCTTTAGCATCAGGATTATGTCTTGGCTTAAGTCTGAGTTCGTGCTCTCTGAATGTTTTCTACTTGAAATTAAAAATCCCAAAATTCAGTCAGTAACCGCTCGACAGCTTCCTGCGTTGCCATCATCTCACTAGAGTGAAAGTGGAAGATGTCATTTCGTCGAACTTGTTTTTTAAAAAAATAAATAAATTTGAGGCATCTAAAATGAAGCACATTAATACTCATGTTCATTTCAGTCATAGTTAGCACCCTCTTCCCTAAATGCACCACACTGTGAACAGTAGAGGTGTGTTTCAATACCAGAGCCTGGGTACAGGAAGTTACAGCAAAAGGGATAAAAATCATAGTTTTTAAAAAACCATTTGCTCCTTCCATCCTGAAATGGATAAACATCCAGAACAAGCATCTCTGAAGGACTCTGAAGTGTCAGGATTTTTCATTATTTCTATCATGAGCAAATAAACCCAGCACCTCACCAACCACAGCAACGTCTGAAATAATTACAAATAACATGCACGAAAACCAAATACCAATCCCACACAAGACCATAAATCCAGGAATGGGACGAACGCCCCCAAAAGGATACGACAAAAAAACATCATTCCCAACACATCAGCACAGACATCCGCTGTCATCATTCGATTCCTTCTAGTCGTTATTTATCTGACCACAGTCTATAATGGCTTGTGTTATAGACGTGTGTGTGATTGGTTGTAATGGTATTAGCCATATTCTGCATGGGTTTACATTACGGACGCGTGCGATTTTATGCCTCTTCAAATATTTTGGGAGCCCTAAAGGCCCCTGGGGTCCAGGCTGCCAGGGACATCCAGAAATACGCCCGCTTAAAACACACTAAAATATTGAAGCAGAGTTTTTAATGGAGCGTACGGCGCTGAATATGATAGAGAGAGAGAGAGGGGATCAATCTGGTGATTTTACGACGGAGGACTATAAATGTGTCGGCTGTAAATTGTTTTGGAGATGCCGCCGCTCTCAGGGCCCGCTGCAGGAGAGATAAATCTACGGGCGCGCACACAAACGTACACACAAATGCAAACAGTGTTAAACCTGAACCGAAACTATTATGACCTCTTACCTTCTTCTTTCCGCTGCTTGGAAATTATGAAATCATTCACTTTAATTCAATTATGCAGAACTTTGGAGTGGTGTTACTGGAAGCAGAGCCATAGCTGGGATTTTTAGAAATACAGACGTCGTGAAGTCGCGTTCCCTGAATGCATCACGCCACCTTCTTTTAATTACATGGATTTTTCAGGTTTTGTTTGTTTCAGTTGGCTGTCAGATTATATTTTTGTGGGACGTTTATTTACCAATTTAAAGGTCTAGATGTTGTTTCAGAGTCTTCTCCCCAGAACCATGAATACAGTCCTGGGAAATATTGGAGAAAAAGTCTTTTATTTATTAATGTATTTAGTTGGGATAAATCCAGCTATATTTCAGTGCCATGAGTCTAATGATACTTCATGAGTATATCGACTTCTTCCTGCATGGAGTTATCATTCATTTACTGCGCTACAGTTTTGGAGAGCTTCACTGTTGCAGATTAAGTCATGTAAATATGTACATATAAAGTACTTACTGGGGGCAAAAAGAAAGAAAAATATTGATCAATATTTTTTTTCTGTTTATTTTGTGATATTTTCTGTACTTTTTAAAAGGCTGAAAATATTAAAAATTACAAAATTAACAATAGTGTAAAATAATGTTAAAAACCTGTAACTATAGTAACATAATATTGCAAAAAAAAAAAAAATCACAAGTTTGTAATCAAATCAAATATATTTTCCTATTTAGTTAATGATTAAAAATACTGAATTTGGGTTTAATATGCTAAATGTTTTTTATTTGATACAATTAGTGACAATTAATTTTGAAATGAAGCATTAGTACATAAATTGGTTTTTAATTAACAGATATTTTGCATAACAAATGTATTTTTGTAAGTTTAAATGGAGTACATTTATATAGCACTTTCTTGACCTAAGCTAGGTCCCAAAGCATTTTACAAGGCAACTCATTTACCCAGACCCACCAATGGCTACTGAGCTGCCATGCAAAGTGGTGGCAAGCACCTTGCATGGCAGCTCGGGAGCCACCATTGGGTTCAGTGTCATGCCCACTCAAACATGTGGACAGGATAAGCTGGGGATTGAACCCCCAACCTTATGATTCATATGTGTCCTGCTCTACCACCTGAGCCACAGCCGCCCTGTAGGAGTTGAATTCATTACAAGTGGAAAAATTCCTTATTAAATATGGAAAAACAAAGACTGTTGTGTAACATATGAGCAACAAAACAGATGCGTCTCAGCTTTCCAGTTGTGGTCCGATTCGTCAAGACCAGGTGTAAAATCTTCTTCCAGAAAATCTGAGAATTGAGGAGTAAGACAAAATACTGTACAATGGTCCAAATGGTCCTACCTGATATGGTGCTGGACAAAACAAATCTGCTTCAAGGCAGTTCTTCAGGACCTTGATTTACCCTGCCACCATTTGTGGTTTGTCATCTCCGTCCAGCTGTGGACAGGTGCTCTCTGTTTCATTGACCCAGTCATTTACCTGTTCTCACTGTCACAGGAGCTCAGGTGCTCACCTGATCATTTCTCGACTACTGAACACATTGAGCAACATTTCACTCTAATCCTCAGACTTGATGTTACAAAGTGCTTCACAGGGGCAGCAATCAAACGATCTGAAATGGTGGAAGGATTCAGGTCAATGTTAAATTAAAACTCAAGTACAAGAAGAAAAGTCCTGTGATAAGAGGATGTTTTAAGGGTCTCTTCTTCATCTCTCATCTTGTACATGGTGGATCTCTACTTCTGTGTGGGTCAGCCAGCAGCTGTCTGATCCAAATGATGAAGAGAGAGGCACCATAGGACCAAGCGCTACTATGTTTGTTAGCATGCAGTGCTACAGGGTGAGACCTAAACATGGGGGTAAATGGACTGTACAGTACTGTATATTGTACCCTTTTTACTTTAGGGGTCTACACAACTGCAGAGCTGCCAGGCCAGGTACTAGCTGCCATCAGGAGGAGCTGAGGGTTCAGTGACATGCTCATGGTTATTTCAGGCTTGTAGCATTAAACACAAGTGTTCAGATTAGGAACAAGAAATACTTTAGGGGACCAGAGACCAGAGACTCTCTTCACGTTGAAAACACCGTGTACATTGGCATTGTGGATCAGAGGCACAGATTCAGTTGTTGATGTCACACATTCATGGACACATCTGCTTTCTAACACCTTGTCCACATGGTGACAAAAACAATCAATTGCTTTTTCGTTTTAAAAAAGTTTTAAAAAACTTGAGGAGTGTAAAAAAGAAATTGATAAAAATCCACTTGTTGCTCATGGTAGTAGTAAAGGACTTTTTGCTGTAAATGCCAAAACAAGCTCAATAGCTTCTGGAGGACGAAACAGAAAAATGCAAGGTTTTGAGCTTTGTTCATTCTGGGATTCAACAACAATTTTCAGGCTCCCAAAACGCCAGTTCTGTGTGAATGAAACACATATGACAAATAAACTTGTGTGGATACTCCTAAACTCGTGTCCAGGTGGACCCCCTCTAAGATGGTCATCAACATTTGTTCTGTATCTGTTTCCAGTTTCCTGTGGAGAGCAGGAAACCCCAGTTTTGGGATGATCCTGTCGCCTTTCTGTCTCTGTCTGCATTATTTACATCTTTACTCTCTTTTCATTTCACTTCCTGTTGGCCTGAGTAAAAACAACAGTCAGTGAAATGACCCCTTAGTATTAGAATAGAATAGAATAGAATAGAATAGAATAGAATAAATCTTTATTTCGAATATCAAAATAAAAACAAAATATTTCATAAAAGAAAAGACAACAACAAAAATATGCTACTCGAAAAGGAGCAGGTTGAAGTCGAAGACTTATAGAAACCTACCCCCATTGCATTTCAACAACATACATATCTACATATTAAACATGTTATATTGTAGAAAAGATAATTCCCTTATAGATTTGGCTTTTTGACTTTCAGCCTCGTGTGTGATTGAATATGCAGGAAGATTAGATCAGAAGACCGATGAAGATCTTGATACCCAAGGAAATTTGCATCATTGCAGATGAGTGCATTTGTGTTTTGTTGTGTCAAGCTCAAGAACAAGTGTTTGAAATGAACCAAAGCTCTCATAGGCATACCAGTTGTTTTACACGAGTCCTTGTTTCCCCAAATCTTCAGATAGATTTTTTTTCTTATTATTTTGTTGTTTTTTCTTAGTTCTTGAGGGCGGTGGTGCCTCAGGTGGTAGAGTGGATCACCTATGAATTGTAACCTATTGTTGTGGGTTCGATCCCTAGCTCCTCCTGTCCACGTGTTGAAGTGGGCAAGACACTGAACCCTAAGTTGCTCCCAATGGTGACTAGTGCCTTGCATGGCAGCTCAGTAGCCATTGGTGTGTGAGTGTGTGTGTGAATGAGTTACCTTGTAGAGCACTTTGGGACCTAGCTAAGGTCAAAAAAGCGCTATATAAATGTACTCCATTTACCATCCAGAATGCATGTCTGCAGGCTGGTATTTATTGGTGCATTTCCACTACATGGTACCAGGTCTACTCTACTCGAGTACCTGGTATGTGGTACCAGTTTTCTTGTACCTGCTCTCATGTGGTTTGAAAAGAAAGGCCGACCAGGTAGTGGCAGGTTCTAAAATGTTATTGATTGAAATCGTCACTGAGTCATTGTGTCATCACTGCGTGACATGCAAACATTTGTACCTGCAGATCAACACAGTCTGCTCAGTTATTGTCAGAATAGCAAGGATCTATGATGTGGGAAAAAACACTAAGTAGATCGGTCAAAGTACAATAACAGGCTGTAGTGCAATGTTGAGATAGACCTTGTTCAGTGACGGTACATTTTTTGTTTATGCCGCCATATTGGACGGCGTACCTGGATGTCCACATCATTAGCTATCATGGCCAGTCTCAATGAATCTCAAAACAGCAGCTCAATAACTTTGTCTGGTGTCGCACAGAAGCTCACTGACGTCCACAAAGGAGATATCGGGATAAAATCAGCAGCATTGGCGCTGATCTTTACATCGATGTTAATAAATTCACTAGTTTCATTGATTGTAACCCAAAATGTGATTTACGGTACGTGGACATTTTCAACTATTTAATCAATACTCCATCCCCTTACATGATCCAGTCTCTGAAGCCGTATTAACTTCTGGACGTTTACAGACGTGTACACTGCACGAATTCGTATTTTCACGAATCCATTATCAGATCAATGACAGTCACAGTCACTGTTAATCACCATACTGCATCCACACAAGTCATGTTAAACTTACCTGACATGAAATGCTTGCTACAGAGCCGGGAATACACAGAGGGAGCCCACTCAGCTCTCTGCATGGCTGACACCCACTTCTTAGATCGTTGTGTAGTTTGCCGGGAACCAATGAAAGTCAACATCCCATCCTGTTTTCTGTTTGCTTTTGCATCTGTATGCACAACAATGAAAAACCATTTCTGCAAAATTTTTTAACCAGATGTGTAACACTGATTTCACTGTCACTGATAGAGATCGTGCAGGTTATGCTGCCATCCAATATGGCTACCAAAACAAAAATCATGTAATCCTTCACTTGCACATTAAAAAACATAACGTGATGAACTGTAACTTTGCTGTTTGCTAAACTGGTTGATCCGTGAACAAAATGGATTTACATCCATTGTCTGTTAGATAAACTCAAAACAATTTAAATCCACAGCCAGCAGCAAATCCTCACATCTCCACAAACATTGACACACATTTGTACATAGGCTCTAATTCGACAAATTAACAACATATTTGAAGTTAAAACAGATACGTGGAGGTGGCACTGTCCTCTGTAATGGAAATGATCACCAAAGGCGGGGTGGTACTATAGTGGAAAAGAGCCATAAGGTGACAGGTAAGATACAATACAGATGTTATCCAAACACATCTACAGCTGTCGGAGACGTCCATCATCCTCTATGTTCATGTAATGTGTTTTAAAACCCGCTTTTATTTTTCCACCACCGGGGGCGTTTTCCTCTTAATTTTGCCAAACCTTGCCAGCGATGGTATAGACATGATTGGCTATTCTTAAATAAAACAAACAAATAAATAAATAAAAAGTCTCAAAGAAAAATAGAGTAATCCATAGTGTGTGGATTGATGGACTTCACCACTAAAGTCACAGAGTTGTTGATCTGTAAAGGAAAGTAACAAACAATCACATGTAGTAAACATTGTATTGAATTCTCGTGTTAATCTAATCTAATTTTGATGGAATAATTTAGATTCAAACTTTATTTTGAAATTCAAATATGTCTCCAGAAAGATGGTTTTGGATAAAACTGACCATGACAGCTACAGGTTTAAACTCCCCCCTGATCCTCCTGGATTTTCTTCTCCACTTGCAGTCAGTCACCCAGAGTCATGGTCAATGGAAAATATTACAAAGGTGTCATTTAGTATCTAACAACTCTGGGATCTGGGCGTGATTCATTTTATTAAATTGAGTTAGTGTCTTTTATTTATTACAAAGAGAAATGAAAACAGTAAGTTCAGCTGGTCAATCATTGGCTTAAACTTTTAGCAAAGTGTCGATAAATGAGGACAACTGATAAAAATATATGAAAAAACAAATCTGTCAAAGTTTAATTCAAGACTTCATCATTTTGTTGCGTAAACATTCTGATCAATTAATTTAGGTTTTTTTTTAATTTAAAAGAGGTAAATAACAGGACCTGTGAACTTTTAGTGAAGTACTCATTAGTCTTTATCTGTTTTTTTTTTCTTTTTAGGAAATTATATGAATCACAAGAAAGTGTTTAATATTCTGCAGGTATATCGACAATAAAGCTGATATCAACTGAATAAGGCTCAGGACTCAGTTTTGCTGTGGCATTTATTAAAAATAGTAAAACATTTGTGTATTTTACTCTAATGTAAAAAAAATAATTCTCTGTCAGCTGAGGTGCCAAAAAAATCCATAATTAAAATACAGGCTTAATGAAGCTTTAATTTTACATCAAATCTTGTGTAATTTTTGGTCTTTTTGATGCTTAATAGGAAATATTTACATGTGTAAAAACAATGTGACTGTTTTCCATAATTTAAAGAAATCCATAATTATACAAGATATCTGTCAATCAGATCCATGTATCCAACAGATCTTAAATTCAACTGTTTGATTTATTGAATAACTCGCAGGCATAGACACATAATATATAATTGTGAATGCACCATTAGTTTTGAAATGTTGCAAACATAGACGACAGAATCCTTGAAATAGATTTTATTAAATATGTCCAACCAGAATGAACTAGTCTCCTTGTTGTATTTCATAGAGCTCTGTGCTAACAAAGTAAAACACTAGTACAATACTCAGCTGCACTGAACTATAGATACCCTGTGCTGTCATCTGGAAGGTCAAAGGTCACGACAGAGTTCTGTTCTCTACAGGAACTTTCTCTAACTTTTAATTCACTGTCTAATATTCAACACACATGCTCTACATATTCAGTATTTACCCAATTATTTGTAAGCTTGCGACTCACATATAGAGCTGCATCATCTGCATAGAGTCATTACACACCTCGATGGTTGTGTTGGAGCTGGACTCAACACCAGATTACCCAAAGGAAAAACTTCCCTCCAGAGTCCCAGGGGATGTCTGACCTCACTGGTGCCTCATTCCTGAAGTGAATATCCTGCAACAGCGAGCGTGAATGGGAAATCCAAGAATCTCCTCACGACTGTATCGTCGGTTTAATTACCTCTGCTGTCAGGCGTCAGCAACAGATGTAACCATGTGCAAACATTTCTGTGTGATGTGAGGGTGGTTTATTGGCTCTGTTGACCTGATCTGTAACATCTCCAGCGCCGAAACACCAAGGCTGCGTTTCTGACCTGCACACATGGACAAAGTGCGATCTGAAGAGGTGTGTGAGTCCTGTGAGACTGGAGACAAAAAGCAAGTCCCCAAGCCATCGATAGTTTAGTCTCAGTGTGTGGACTGATGGTTTAGGGTTAAGATACGTCTGAAGGAATGAATGAAAGTGGATGTAATGTTCCCCAAAGCCACAGAAACACGACTGTGTCCTGTGACTCTGCCTTTGACTCACATTCAGCTGCTGGAAATGGAAGTGTTATTTACAGCACAACACACACACACACACACACACACACACACACACTGCAGAAGGTTGGCTGAGGTCAAGCTTGATTAGCTCACTGATAGATAGACCGTAACCATAGATAGATAGATAGATAGATAGATAGATAGATAGATAGATAGATAGATAGGTAGGTGCAGTGTAAGCGATGGGGGGCGGTATGATGGGGTGAGATGAATGGCAGGAATGTCCCTGGGTGAGGAGGTGATGTGTGATGTCAGAGCGCCTCCAAGTGGCCAAACACAAAGCTGAAACTGAGCGTGAGCCTCGGCCTTCCACCCAGGTCTCTGTATTGATTAGTCTTTACTAAATTATTTATTAACACATTATTATTGTTATTTCTAATCCCTATCATTATGAGTCAATTTATTCTGTGTGATTGCTTTCAGTGGTTGCTCGATTCGAATAAGTATTTCATTTTATACTCATTTTCACAATTTAATAACATTTTTATTAAGCTTATAACAGTAATAATATAGCAATTGTGCTTTATGTAATTAAATATCATCGTCACTATATTTATATTTATATTATATATTAAAGATCCAGAGGTTT
>OOFC01023666.1:0-15298 GCA_900323345.1 Pseudochromis fuscus | reverse complement strand
GGGGGGGGGGGTTAGTAGTCAATCAAACTAACCACACCCTTAAATATTGATCTTTTTGAAGGGTAATATCTGCTTAACCCTTTAAAACCAAGCGTGTCAGCAGCGATACAGAGTGACTAGCATTAACCAACTTATCGTAATTCTTCAACCATTTGCGGCAGTGACATAATTCCAGCTGATTGCAAAACCTAACAAGTGGAGCATTTTGTATATATTACATACATTACAGCAGTAATGCAGGGGAATGGAGTAATGCCTGAGACATGCAGCATTCCGTACATATTACCTACATTACGGTAGCTCCGCTTGTCGGCTTTTGGAATCAGCTGGAATCACATCACTCCCGCAAATGGCCGAGGAATCACATTGATTTGATTGACACGTCACTTCCTGTCAGCAGCTGAATGTTCAGAGTTAAAGGGTTAACCACCAGATGACTTGTGAGGAAAATGTTGCATCTAGTGGCCGTCAGTGGTATTGCACTTGGCTTCACTTTTGAATTAGAGGCAAAAAAAACAACAACTTGTAAAGCAGTGTGTTTTCAGTTCTTCAATATCAAAGTTATTCAGTGTCACTTATCTTTAATGAGTGCTACTGGTGTTACTGTGTGTTACTGGTGTTACTTCAGTTAATGTTCCCAAAATGTGTAGTGATGATTAATAACTAACTATGTTTTTCTGGTGGTGAATAATTACAATAATAATAATAGGAATAACAACAAAAACAACTGTGGGATCTCTTACCCCTTAAGCCTTTTTTTTTTTTTTTACATGAGCACATTATTGTCACATAATAAGATGATAAAGATGGTGAAGTTTCTCACAGCGTGAACTCTGAGCTGGTCGGTGTGAAAGTCACTCAACCTTAATAAAGGTTAAAATCAGAGTCCCTCCTCAAACATTTCCTCTGTACAACACCCCCGCCGTCACCTCTGCTCATTTTTTCCCAACCTTTCATTTTGCAGCCAGGTAGTGGAGGAGGAAAAGCTTTCTATTAATGGACGAGTTGTAATTGTCATTAGGCTGACGATGCAGGGAGATGGGCCTTTTGGAAATAAAAGAAAATCCTGCTTAATTAATGGTGACATCAATCACAGTTTGGCCCGATTGGCTGAGAGGCGCTCTATCTCCTGTGTGATTTATAGATGCCACATGAGAGAGAGGAGAGAAGTAAAGTGATGGCAGAGTACGAGAGACGACTTAGAGGCAGTAAAGACATATAGTATATGTGTATATATATATATAAATATATACTGTATTTCCTCTAATAAAAACCAGTAGTCAATTAAAAGGCTGATCACTAATAATGTCTGGGGCCGTCGTCAGTATGAACAAATAAAGGCTGGACTCCAGGAAATAATAAATAAATAATAAGTGCAAATGTTTCACAATAAAAGCCTCATAGGGAAATGAATGGTGACCTCAACAGAGGCCTGTTCAGGGAAATAAAAGCCCGGCCACTGTTTGAGGATAAAATAAAATCCACAACGTTTGTTTTTTAATTGTAAACTCAACACAAATTACACATATAATAAATTCTTGATATTCTTTTCAAACATATCCACATCTGTCATTGTGCTCTGTTACCTAGAAACAAAAAAGTCTTAAGTCATTGTATTATAATATCTAAATCTTAATCTAAATTATGTAACTTTATAGATAAGCCTGACCCTTGACCTTTGACTTTTGCTGCACTTCTTGGATGAACTGGATCTGTGACTAGACAAAGAAAACTGTGTGGATCTGTGGAGTCAGTCCACCAGAAAAACCAGGTGTGGATTACAAAAACACACCATCTACACTGGATCACTAGTGAGTGTGAGAAGAGTGATGTCCAACACTGTAATACAACAAATCTGGCAGCTGGCATCTAAAAAAACTGTGAAATAATTATAATAATAACCAACTCAGGAAAACACAATTTCCAATTTTCCAATACAGCTCGGATCTTATGTCAGTTTTGGTTTCTTGTTGCGACAGTACACAATGTGCAGCTTTGACTGGAACTACTTTCTTCTGAAGATATAGTTCCTTTAAGAAACTGAGATATATCAACTCTAAGGCCTCAGTGAGACCTGAAGCATTTTGTTGGTTCAACCTCAGACGTAGAAGAAGAGAAGAAACAATATTATTATGATAAACCTTCAAACCTATTATATAACAGTATATAACAATAAAGTCACCATGCAGGTCTGAGAGGCTGAGCACTATGGGAATGTATGTGTCACATGGTCACGGTTATAGTAATTGTCTGCCTTGGAAAAAAAAACTACTGCAGCTGTATGTGTCTTTGAAACCTGAGTGTCTGTGATCATCACCTGTCCAGGTGAGGTCAGACATCCAGGTGTTTGAAACACAACACCTGTTGTAGCAAACACTTTCTCCTCAGCATTCAAGTGCTGCTACGTCATGCTACAGGTTGTTTTTTTCTTTGTTAACACCACTGATTATTCAACATGAACCACTTTCATCTTCCACCTGCAGAGATGACCACAAACACCACTTTTAAATCTGCAGTGAAAATGGTAAAACATAACCTGGGTAGCATTGTGTTTCTTAGATGTTGGAAATAAGCAGTAGAAAAGTGGCTGTTACAGTCTTGCTAGTGGCTATAATCTGTATTTTGATCACACTAAATTACATTTTTAAAATAGCTTTTCATCTTTTACGTTTTCATAAAGAGCCAGACAAAAACAAAGCTAAAAGAAGAGCAAACACTGGACTTATATTTATCAGGCAAACACAAAAACAAATGATAACAAACCACTCTGCTCTGTGTCTGCTGTTTGTGTGAGGACTATTTGTTAACATCCACTTAAAAGGTGAGGACCATCAGTGTTGTGTTGTTCATGATGAAGTCTAAAGTCTTGTTTCTATTGCTCCTGAGAGTCCAAAAACAAAGAGTGAATGCAGGTTTAATCCGTTCATGGTTCCTTTACAGGTAATACTGAGGTCAGCTCAATGCTTCAAGTCCCATTGGGATCGAATTTATTTAAACTGGCTGCTCCTAATGGGAAGTGGTCAGAGGAGCTACACTTCATCAGCTCATTCATGTGCTGCTTTAATGTAAATTACAGGTAGGAAGTGGTGTGACTTTGATCCCCTTGTTCAGCCTGTTTGTTATTATTTATTTGTCAAATTGAAACCATTAAAGTCTGCAGAATTACTTATGAAATGTCTTTGCCTTGATTATTGTAATACTGACAAAACCTTAAAACTGTGACCATCATCAGTTTTGTTCTGAAGACTTTTTATTCTACAATTTCTAAACTAATTTGTAGACATTTATTTGGGCCTATTGCCTCATTTTCTACTGCGTTGGTTTATTTGTTTGTTTGCAACATTACGGAAATTATTAGAGTCAAGATCAGAGGATGTGATCCTGTACAAAAAAAAAACAACGTGATGGGTGAGTGTTTAAACTAGATAGTGCTGCTATTTTGCCACAAGAGGGCAACAGTGTTCAGTTGAAACCATCAGTACAGCTGGATTCTGTCTTCATGAAGGTTTGTGCTCTTTTAGTGGTTTGTTTGGTTGTATGTTAGTATGATTACAAAAACAACAAACAACTAGTGAAAAGATATTGGAAGTTGTTTGAAGAGACAATGAAGGATGAACCAGAACAATCCCATCTGAAAATAATCCAGAAAACATAGAAAAATCGCAATTTCCTGTAATGTTTAAGCAAGATAGTGTTAGTATTTCACCACAGGAGGGCAGCAGTGTTTAGTATGTAGCACTCATTTACACTGGTACCGCCTCGTCTCGCCTTGGTTTGGCGTATTTACACCGGTAAAAAAGTACCTGGAACTTGGTACCTGGTACAACTTTTCCGTACCTCCTCTCCTGCGGTTCCAAAAAAAAGTACCCGGTCAGGTCGAAGCAGGTACTAAAATCTTATTGGTCGGAATCGTCACTGTGTAATTGCGTCATCACTGCATGGCATGTAATCAGTCTAAGCAAACACCAGTTTTTAAATCATTAGCAAACCGTGCAGACGTGTTTCAAACTCAACAGCAGTACGTTGCCTTGCTGCCGTCAGCCTCCTCTGAAACAAAAATCGTCTTGCTGTGAAAAACAGACACAGACTGAAAGTCAAAAACAGCAGTTGTTCGTCCATTGCTTCTTTCCACGCCTGTGTGTCGCATAGAAGATGATGTCACGAATGACGGGCAGTTACACGGAGGAGGGACTATCTTTGGCAATGTAAATGCAACCGAAGGGGCGATGCGTGGTGAGGCTGGGCGAGGAGGTACCAGTGTAAATGCAACTTTAGTTCTTTCTAATTATTTGTGAGTTTTTATGTTGGCAATATTCCGGAAAATCTTGCATATGACCCAAGCAACAGATTATTTAATCTGTCATAATGGGCATACGTACCACAAGAGGGCAACAGTGTTCAACAGTATGTTTGTACTATGCCTTGGCAGATTCGTGATCTCTAGTGTAATGCTTTCTACTTCCTGTTTTGCTTTATCCTTGTGGATGTCCATCACATAACTTTAAACCTCCACAGAGAGCAATGACTTCATTTACCACGGACCACAGGGGGATATTTCACTCCCCTCACCCTCCCACCTCCATCTCCTTTCCTTAATAACGTTAATCCAATCTGAATGGAAACGAAGACCTTGAGGCAACCTGAAGACGAAATATCCAACTTTCTACATTTACCAAAAAAAAGCACCAATTCCTCTTCTGTTGCCTCCACTCAGTTGCGATGTTAACAGTTTCTCAATCTTCTTATCCGCACTTTTCTGTGAATATCTGTCGGCGATCTTTAGCTGTGTAAACTTCAAAAAGACTCGAGTCAACTGTAATATTAAAATATCAGCAGTTGGCTTTGGGAATGTTTGACGAATTTATTCTGAAGATGAAAACAAAACTCTTGAGATGTGAGATTTTTAAATGTGACTGGTCCAGGAACAGCCTGTAGTCTGAACTGATGTGTCGTATTGTCACACACACACACACACACACACACACGGACAGACATGTTTATGGAGAGGAGAAAATCGAATTACATAAAGACATTTACACACACACACACACACACACACACACACAAGCTCAGCAGATGTCAGTTGTAGCTCCCATCCCGCAGGCAGTGATGAAGTACTGTATGTGTGTGTGTGTGTTTGTGTGTGTGTGATTGCGTGTGTGATCATTTGTCTCCCTCCAGCTAGCGAGCAAGCCGTCCAAAACACAACCTGCTGTTTGGACAATACACCCTGATGGCGGGCTGTAAAACAAGTGTGTGCGTGTTACTTTATTTTCTCTGTGTGCACTTAAAAAAAAATGGAAGTGTTTCCGTCGCCTCTGTCTAAACAGTCATGAAATTAAATCAGTTTTAAAATGAAAAAGGATGTCATGTTGAAGTGATGAAACGAGTTACAGAAGAAGAGTGTTAAACTGCTTTTACTACATGTGTTGCTGATATTGATTAAAGCCTGTGCTGAAAAATAAACAATACTTAAGGCCCTCTATCAATCTTATTGATCTACACGTATACATAAACAGACACAAACATTTTTAATAAAGGTCTAATTGACAAAATAATATGTTCAGTTATGTAATACAATGTAAAAAAAATATACTACTTCCTGGTTCCTGATGGTACTTACAGTGGGAGAGGAAGATGAAAGGAAACAAGAGGCAGTAGAAAAGTGACAGTAAACAACAACAGGAAGTCCGATTTTCCAAAATGACCACTAGGACGCTCAGAAATGCCTGAGTACGCTGGTGATAGGAGGAAATAAAAGTAAATCGTTAAGTAGATATTGGCCTTCAAAATGAGGAATTTTTAGGGGTGGGGTTAGTTTGATTGACAGGTCTGGTGTCCAATAAGGTCAGCCCTTAACTCCAGCCACATCCTAGCATCCTCGGGTTGAAAGGTCAGACCCGCCTCCTCCCTTCATATCCAAATATGGTAAATGGAGTACATTTATATAGCGCTTTCATGACCTAAGCTAGGGCCCAAAGTGCTTTACAGGGCAACTCATTCACCCATTCACACACACACACACTTACACACCAATGGCTACAATGCAAGGCACCACTGGGAGCAACTTAAGGTTCAGTGTCTTGCCCAATGACACTTTGACATGTGGACAGGAGGAGCTGGGGATTGAACCCACAACCTTACGATTCACAGGCGACCCACTCTACCAGCTGAGCCACAGCCACCCCAAATATGGTCACGTCTGGCTCCAAACAACCAACATGGCGACATTCAAATGCAGATGTCCTGGACACAGAGAACCATTAGGGGGCAGTAAAACACCACCACTGCATCTATGAGCCGGAGAGAAAGAAGAAGGAGGAAGTAGTAGGTACATAATGAAAACAGTGACATGTCTCTGTCACATCTTAATGGATGATGGTGGAACGCTATACACACATGCAGGATGATGATGTTTACAACCTGAGACAATCTGGTGGAGATCCCACATGGATTATGTCGTGATGCAGGTTGGTCCTCCCACCTTCAAAAGTGTTTATGTTCAAATGTACTGATTTTAAGGTTAATCCATTAAAATAGCTGACGGAAAAAAGAAAAATTAAGACAAATTAAGGCAACGTTTGTTTGTCGATGTTAAATACCCTTGGAGAGATTGTCCAAATTTCAAGTGGCTCGGTGTTATAGGCCTTTTGGTGACACTTGGGGGCCCACACAGACAGTTGGTGTAAATGTCGTGGCGGTGTACATCTTCTCTGACATACAGATTGATGAAGGGCTGCTAAAATGGTCACGTTTTCAGTCGTTTCCCCGATCTCTGCAGAGGACTTGAAGCTCTGTTTGAGTGAACGTCGGCTTCTTGGTTACCTCCCTGATCGAGAACCTTCTCGTTGTATTACTCAGTGTGATGGCTAACTCTATGAAGACTCCTGGTGGTTTCAAAATGTCTTCCATCTTACAACTGTCCTCCTGGGAACACTCAAAGCCTTGACAATGGTTATGTCCCCTTGTCCTGATCTATGCCTCACCACAGGTTTACCCGAGAAGATACATCGAGGTTCTTGGACTTTGTCTCCAGGTTTTTGACCTGGCATGCAGTTTGGATTTTGAGGATTTATGGAGATGTCTGTACGCACCAAGTTCCAGTCAACTTCTGAATACATATCTCTGGGATTTTTAAAACACACAGGATGACTGGAGTTGTGGCAAAAGAATGAATTTTTAAACATTTTTTAGGGGTGGGACTCATTTAAAAAAAAAAAAATCTAATTAATTAGAGGCTTTGTGATTAATTAATCTCGATTAATTGCATTTGAATCACATAATAATATTTGCCCCAAAATGAACCATTTTTTAATTAAAGTAGATTTTAGTGGACAACTGAATCAAATAGACACAGACATGAATTTTGTCAACTCAGGCTCTTTATTTTTTCAAAATAGCAGAAAAATAAATAGAAAATATCCCTGGCCACAATTGAACAGATGTGAAGTAAAAGTGCCATTTTAAGTACTTTTAATACTTTATTCAGAACAGTATTGACTTTAAATGGTTAAAAACAACAACAACAATTCAACATGAAGTGCAATTTCTACTTCATTCTTCTTCTGGTAAAACAACCAGAAATATAAATGGTCATCTGATACGCTTAAATTGCGCTTTCATCCGATTCCTCCATGTTGGTAGCCATTAGCCGAGCCGTGGCAAGTGCATCATCACCAGGAAATCATGCACTGGCAAACGTTTGGGTTGTTTCAACTGCGTTATTATTATTAAATGCGTTAGTTTTTTTTTCAAAGCGTCAATTTTTTTGTAATTCATTAATCGTACTCAATGTGTTAAAGTCCAACTACTAATATTTTTGTTATTTTTTTTCTTAACTTTGTTATTGGTAAAATAAGTTGTATCTTGAAGTAATCTTATTACAAGTAGCATTAGATGAACCCGTTTTGTTGTTCTTTCTGTTTACCTCCGCCCCTCAGCCTTCACTGGTGGTTTGTACGTCGCTCCATCTCTGCGATAATAAAGTGTTTTTCTACTGGAACCTCTGTCACTGTTATCTCTGCACTTCATCCACAGACTGAGGCCTCACTCACTCATTGCTCTCTCTCTCTCCTCCTTGTTGTTGTGTGTCCATGCAGTCCTCCTCCTCTTCATCTCCGTCTCATCTTCCTCCCTTCGTCATAAATCTTTCTCCTTCATCTTCCCACTAAACCAAATGATATGAACAGAATTGTAAAACTTACCTTGGTTCACCTCAGGATTTGGATTTCCTCTTGTTTTATGATTTACTTCCTTTTCTTCATGTCTTCCTCATTTATTTCCTCTCCCCCTCTTCCTCTCATCCTTTTCCTGTCCATGTTAATGTCGGCTCAGAGGCTCAGTCTGGAGCAGATAGCATCTCTATTGAAGCTACAACCACACCGACCCCGCCGCCCTCTTCTCTTTTATTCTCTCCTCTAATGGAGGTTTTTTTGTTTTTTTCAGTGTTTTCTTTGGATTATGTTCTGTCTCCTGTACCGCTGTCCTGTCTGACTTCCACACCCTGTCACTATAAAACTGTCACGATGCTCATAAGGTGGCAGCCCAGGCCTCTGTGATCTCCTTCACCCCTCTGAGAAACACAGCCTCACATGGCTGGAAAAATAACCGGGCTCTATCGAGTGTCAGGCCACCCAGGAAAGTTCAACCGGGCACTGAAACACCTCTGTGGTTTAAACACAGCATAAATGTTTTGACGGTTATGGGTGAAAACAACAAAATGTAGGATAAAAACTATGAAATGCTGGGAAAAAAACAACAAAATACCAGGTTAGAAACAAGAAAATACTGGACAAAAACTAGAAAACATTGGGTAACAGCAAC
This sequence comes from Pseudochromis fuscus, assembly GCA_900323345.1. Lineage (NCBI taxonomy): Eukaryota > Metazoa > Chordata > Actinopteri > Pseudochromidae > Pseudochromis > Pseudochromis fuscus. The sequence goes on along the minus strand of OOFC01023666.1, from coordinate 6,475 downwards.
AAAATAAGGAGTATAAACCATAAAATACTAAAATGTTTTTTAAAAATAATCTTGGGTAAAAACAACCAAATGCTTTTAACTGAAGAGTTACGGTGCTTTTATATAATGTTAAATTCACTGGCTGTAATTGGGTGCAGGTTTCCACATGTAAGCAATGCAATATACAGTTAAACAAAAACCAGTAGTCAATCAAAAGCAAGGCAGGCCAATCCAAAAAACAAACAAACAAACAAACAGACAAAAAAGGTGTGGGGCTACAAAATGCAAATCTTTCACAATAAAAGCCTAGTTATGAAAGGAAGAGTTTCAAATGCTTAAGGGCTTTTAATTTGGAGCAGTTGCATAAAAAATAGAAATAAAGTCCTGCCTGGAGGCTGGAACCTTCAGCTATTTAGGTCACTATTTAAGGAAATATGATAAATTGACCTTTATTGAAAATTAGGTTTAACAACATTGGGAAGGCAGCGTCATTGTATATTTGAAGACTAGGAATAGTTATTGTTTTTTTAGTTACAAATGAATTACATGATTATTTTATTACAGTTTAGGTCTGATATATTTTTGTGCACTCAGAACTCAAGCGCAAATCTTTAAAGGGCCCACTGGTCTGTATACTTTTGTACTTTTTGTATTTTTCTAACAATTTTGGGGAAAAAAATCACTGCATAGATTGACAAAATGTCTATTTTATCTATTTTAAAAGTCTCAAATTTGACACAGTTAGTGACCATTTATCATAAAACAAAAAAATCCATTCTGCAACTACAGCTGTTTATGGTCTGATATTACTCACACTTAAATATCTACAGTTAGGGTTGCCAACTTCTTAAAAAATAAATAAGGGACACCCAGTTGGCACAGCTGGCCAACCCGATTGCCTTTACCCCTCCCAGCCTGGTGAAATAATTTTGCGCGTGTGAAGCGAATTTTAAATATGGGACAAAGTGCACAAAGTGACCTTTTCAGGTCAATACAGGATGCCTAACTGTATTTTCAAATACAGGACAATTCTGTTTTTCAAGGGACGGTTGGCAACCCTACAGTCCATGAAATACAGTCACTATTACACCATTTGAAGGATCGTAAGCACCCCTCAGGATATTGTTTTTTAAAAAATAAAGTAATTAAAATCATTATAATGCAATAACTCTTCAGAATTCAGTAGACTTGAACCCAGGATTTCTCACTGTGAACTTACAGTGATACCCACTGTTAGCGTTGTCACCCTACACTGAGAACAATCCCCCTGTTGTTGACCTCAACCAGACAACCACTGGTGCCTCTCTGACATATTGAAATGGACCTTTTTCCAGTGTAAACAGTATTTAACAGCTAACATACTGCCTTCAACAGCCAGGAAGAATGATGCCGATAAGTTTGAGTTTGAACCTTCTACACAATAGGTTGTAAAGAGATGGTTTGCTCCTAATGTTCATGTTAGTGGTGTGTTGAGAGACCACCTGAAGTTGAATAAGTTTGTCTGGTCATATCTCGCTTCCTTGCTTCATTCCTCCATCTTCCTGTATCAGTCTATCAGTAGAAGCTGAATAGAACAGAAACAGTTTCAAACCAGAAGAATCAGTCAGTAAACACACATCTGAAAGCGTCTCTACCTCTTCCTGCCCACACACGAGCTTATAACACAGTTCCTACAATAGAGGTACTTCATCTGTTAACACAGCTCTTAACACACACACACTTTGCCTTTTGTGGCAACAAACAGGTATTGACTTTGTCTCAAATACTCAGAGGATACACATGTAAACACACACATACACACAGTGTTGAGGGAAATATGGCCGACAGAGCGAGAGAGGGAGGGTGTGTTGGTGGAGGAGATTATATCTGTCGTCCAAGAAAGGGAATAGTCTTCAGTGTCTCTTTGCCTGGTCTCCTCCTCCCTCCTGTTGTACCGTCTCTTTACCACCTCACTCTCGTCATTAACATCCTGATCTGATCACAGGTTTAATGAATCACAGTCTGAAATCCAAACCAGTTCGAGCTAAATTTATGGACTCGTATTTTGGCCTCTTGGGGACGGCAGGACAAGCTATGAGCACAACCTTGACTTTTCTTATGTAAGGCTGTAGTAGAAACAAATGTCAACACGGCTTGACATGGTATGGCTAAATCAGACTAATGGGGAAAAAAACAACTCTCCCAGGAAACATTCAGTGCAAACTTCACCACGGTTCCCACACATCCTAGAAGACCTGAAATTCTTTTGGCCTCATTTTTCCAGTCCTGGAAAACTCCTGGAAAAAACCAGAACAAGTAGAAAGTCTCGAAACCACTGGATTTTGAGATCGCCATCTTTTGCTCAGTGCAAACTGTGAGATTTCTACATTTTATGTCGTACTACATGATTTCAGCTGTACGATTTGTTTTCTGATGACAACTATATATGAAAAACAATTTCTGAAGTTATACTATTTTGTGAAATTCTTCTTCCAGGTTGTCGTCTAGGACATGATTCTCATTAATCATACCAGTGTTCATGTGGAGGCGGCTTCAATACAATTCTGAAATGCCGTTTTAATATCGGAGGGTTTGGTGTGATTCTTTGCAAAGTAATGTGACAGGATATGATGCAATATGATACCATATTAAACTATTCCATGAAATACAATGTGATGCAATGTGATCCGATGGGATGTGATACAATACAATACGATGCAATACAATGTGATGTGATGTGATGTGATACGATACGATACGATACGATACGATACGATACGGTACGATATGGTACGATTCAGTACGATACAATATGATTCGATACAATACCGCATGATACGGTATAATACGATATGATACGATACAGTGCAATTCCAGTATGATGCAATGTGATGTTATGTGATATGATATGGTACAGTGTGAAGCGATACAATACAATACACTACAATGCAATGCCATACAATACAATATGAAGGGATGCATATGAATACGATACTATACGATAAGATTAGATAGATAGATAGATAGATAGATAGATAGATAGATAGATAGATAGATACTTTATTAATCCCTTGGGAGATGAGTAACAATATAATAAAATACAATGCGATGTGATACAATCTGATGCACTTCTTTACAATTGCTTAAAGTAGTTTTCATTTTCTTTATTTCAATACAAAATAAAATGAGACAATTTTAAAAAATTGTCAATAGTTGGGATTTGTCTTTTATGTAGGTCTATACTTCATACCCAAGGAAAGCCAAATATTTTTGTTATTTTATGGCATGGAAAAAAAAGTGTGAAACAAATGTGTGTCATTTCAGAATAACACGTTATTATGTTTATTACCTTGTTTAAGCATCTCATTCAACACGAGAATGTCGCTATGCTTCAGTAAACCAATTAATAACTTTAAAATCAGGTCATCGTCCACTTCATTTATATTGATCTAGAAACATGTAGACTGATGTGCTCACATCTTTAACGTTTAAACTGATTACCATTTCATATTAATTCATCCTTATATCCCTAATATAGTGTTTACAGATGTTAAGACAAACTCATTGTTAAACAAATCAATAGTTAAACTTTTTTTTTTCTTCTTTTTTCTGTATTTACATTCTTCATCTTGCCAGCTTCTCTCCAACCCTCCCTCCACCTCCCGCTCTCTCTCTGGGGTTTCTGTTAGTTAATGAGGTTTAAACTCGGATCCTCATCACTGATTCCAGCCTGGACGCACTGAGACCTGGTTACTGTGTGTGTGTGTGTGTGTGTGTGTGTGTGTGTGTGCATTCTTTGCCTGCCTTTCATCATGAATTTGCAATGTTGTGCGTGAGCAACACAATGAATAAAAAATGTTTGTCCATGATGAATACAATAAATATGCATGCGCACACACACTGGTGGACGCGCGTGTGTGTGTGTGTGTGTGTGTGTGTGTTTGTGTGTGTGTGTGTGTGAATGTTCATCAAAGCACTAACAGTGCCGTTGCCCTGAGGTACACCTACACCGCTTAGATATTAGCTAACCAAGGAATGTGTGTGTGTGTGTGTGTGTGTGTGTGTGTGTGTGTGTGTGTGTGTGCTCCTTTGCTCCAGCGGCTCTTGAGCTAATGTGCTTCACAATCTACTAGCTTCCTTCTTCCCTTTAGCACCACAACGCTAATGACTAACCCAGGGCTAACACACACACACACACACACACACATACACACACAGATACACAAAGGCTTGGCAAATGTTGCTTGATTTCAGTTCTATCTCATTTCATTGTGGGTAAGACATTATTTATAGCTGCAGAGCAAAGACACCAAGAAACAAAGATTAACCTGCAGGGAGAGGGAGGGTGGGTTGGTGTGTTGGTTTAGGTTAACAAAACAATCTATAATATATAAAGATATGTCATGATGTGATATGAAAGATATGTCGTATAACATTTTGATTGTGTGTTCATAACACTGCTGTTAGAATATGACCACATAATTGATGAATAGCTGTGTTTTTGTGCGTTAACTGGATTAGTATTTTTCACTACACCTCCGTAACTGTCTAATTCAAGACTTGTAAATTATAATTCAGAATAACCAGCATATCAAGCTATAGATGTGCACAAAGGTGGTAGAGTGGATCCTCTATAAATCTAAAGATTGTGGATTTGTTCCCAGGTTTGTGTCCACATGCAAGACACTGCTGCTCCTGATGGTGACCAGCTCCTGGCATGGCAGCTCTGTAGTCATTGGTGAGTGTGTGAATTGGTGAGTGAGAGGCAAAACCTCATGAAGGTGAAAGCTAAGGTGACTATGAGTTATAGAAATGTACTCCATTTAGCTTTTTACCAAAATACTGAGCACAAACAATGCAACACTAAGTAAAAACAACAAAGTGCTTTGTAAAAATGATAAAATACTGAGTAATAAAAAAACAAAGTACTGGGTGAGAACAGCCCATCTAGTTAATGCAGTATATGGTAAGTCCAATATTTCTGGAAACAAGTCAATTGTCGTAACAACCACTTGCTCTGAACCTGTGTTTTTTAAACCTGAAAGTATTATTATTATTACCAGTACTGGATAAACACATCTCAGCCTCCTAAATGTCCACATGGTTTTATTCAGCATAGTTTATGACAACTGTTGTTGATATGGACTTTGTAATGTTTTATCCCACTTATTGTCCTTGTAGGAGTGGGAGCAGATTCCTCTTCCTGTTGTTGTTCTTCTGGGTTATTTGTAACCAGGCAGACTGATGGCCATATTAATATAAAGTGACGCTCAATTGGCTGAAGTAATGTTGCATAGACAGCAACACTTCCAGTGATTGGACGATCAGTCATCCACTTCCAGCCTCGAGGGTGACAGTCTGTCTCCGCCCTCACGCTGAATGAAACAGGATTACATCACATCCTGTCTGTCTGTCTGGTGACACGTCCTGATGACCCATCTGTAACTCTCAAGGTCATCACACACACATACAAACACTGGACGAAGCTTCAGTGATTATTAAATATCACGCCAACCACAGATGACCAATCAGTTACCATCTTCTGTTGCATCGATCAAACTATCTCACTCACACACACACACACACACACACACACACACACACATACAAATGCCAGTTACAGACAGGAAGTCCTAAGTTTTATAACCTCACATTTCTATCCTTGTCATTAAGGTTGTCCACACAACATGAGCTCAACCAACACTGTCCGGCCAAAAAAAAAAAAAAAAAGTAGCACTCTGATATTTTGTTAAATGGTCTTTAGCTTTGATTTGTCATGCCATCGTTTTGATGAACTGATACACACATCTTACAACCACTCACATCCAGAGTAAGATGTTATATTGATGATGGGAGAGTCGGACCACTGTTACCCCCTTTCCATCAAACGGGTTCCAGGGCCAGTTCCGGGCCAGGGCTCGACCCAGGGCTAAATAGGTTCAGAAGCCGGTCCTCCTATGAACTGGTTTGATTTTCCATTGGCAGGGGGCCAGGTTGGGGCCGCATCACGTAAAACGTCAGTACGTCGCTGCAGAGGGAGCCGGTTCTCAACAACCGGCCGCTAGCAAGCTAGCTGCTGTCAACAAACTACTGTTACCCTGTTACTATCAGTCCATGAAAAAATTATTTTTTTCAGCGGATCTTCTAGTTACAACATGATTGAATTAACAAAGCAGTGTTGCATTGCTACGTGCGGTATTTATTCAGTTTTGGGGAATTACGATCTGTTTCCTGATCCCATATGACGGAGAAGCGCACCCTCGTTGTAATAATGTTTAAATGGAGGAGCTGATCGTGTGCATACAAGTGCTGTCCCTAGTTTTAAAAGTCTACACTGGGATCCAGAGCCAAAACGGTATTTTCATTGCTTTATTCTTCTACTCCTGTCAGTACGTCGCTGCATTGGTAGCCGGTTCTCAACAACCGGCCGCTAGCAAGCTAGCTGCTGTCAACAAACTACTGTTACCCTGTTACTATCAGTCCATGAAAAAATTATTTTTTTCAGCGGATCGTCTAA
>OOFC01023665.1:0-18558 GCA_900323345.1 Pseudochromis fuscus | reverse complement strand
ATTGGTGTAGGGGTTGAAATATCCCCCTATGAAATGGGACAACCCTTCGAGAATGGGACAACCCCAATCGTCGATGGCGCCATGCAGATGTGACAACTTTAGCGACAACAAACAATTCACCATGCCCTTAGCAGTCCTCTCAAGTAATAGGCATGTTCAGTTTTTGATGGTTGTACCAGGACATGTGAATGTTACGCCAAGAACGATGCTAATGTGAATAGCCTGAACAGCTGTACAACAACTTGTGCGTTTTTCGCTACGTTTCTCAAAAACAAGTGGTCTATAAATGGCAATAATCATATGGTTATTATACGTTATTTGTGTTCCTTTCGGCATCGCTGCAGCATTTGCCTCTATGTTGCCGGTGACTCACACAAAATTATTGGATACTTCTCATACCCCTCTGTTTGTAGTGTGCTCCTGGAAAAGCTGTCATTGTTATGTGTATTAAAAAAATATCGAGGATTTCAAACTGCTCTGAACAAAATAAAGCAATGACCTCCACTTTAATAATTAGTTTTAGGACATATAGAGCAAGACTGTGAATGCTATCGTCCACTTCCTCCAGCAAAGTATAATCCTTATTGTGTTGTGTCGACCTTGTAGATATAAGTGAGAGCTGGCCAGCTATCACCACTGTCATGAACTGGTGGGTGTGCATGTTGTGTAACCCAGCAGCCTGTTTATCACCCAGCAAGAAAAATGGCCAAAAAAAGCCCAAAGTCAAATCATTTGACGTCTTGTTTGAGTCCCAATATGCAGCTAACCTTCAATAAAATAATATGGATAATATTTGCCTTTACTTGCCTGGGATCCCTTTTCACATTTTATTCTGAATAAAAATTATATGAACAATGATTTCCATCCTGAATTACTTTATTTTTGATCTTCTTGGTTGTTGAGTTGTTTACTTCATGATTAGAAAAAAGAGTTTTCTAAAGGTCATCTCTGAATCATCTGACTTGTATGTTTAAAGCAGGTGACACAGTGGCATCGTCAGGTCGCTCAGCCTGAACCAACATAAGTGAGGTGATGCAGAGCGAGCAAGAAAGAGCAGGTTCACACCCAAAGGTTTGAAGTAATATTATACAGCTTTGAAAAGCAGAAACTTGTCACATTTGAGAAGCTGTGAGTAGCTGTGTGCCCTTTTTTCTCGATAAATATTTATAGGTTGTTAAAACTGGAATTGAATTCATGTGGACTGGCTAGTTAATTAACAATAGTTTCAGCGATGAAGAAGAATTATGTAAATGTGGTTTAAATGTAACCCTGATATTTAGTATGTGAGGTCTGCTGCAGAAAAAGGGCATCCTGCCCTCTTTCCTTTATTAGAATAAATGTGATTATTCCACACCACAGAATCCTGTAAGCCAAGGATTTGTAATTTTCCACCAACTAGATATATATTTTTTTGTCATTCAATAATTTACAGCCATAAACAAAGCCGAGTAGTGGGGATTATTTAGAGAGCGATTACTCACTGTCATCTGTTGTGACATTGAGAAAAAGGAAGAAATACCAGGTGCATTTGAAGAGCTTTGACAAAACAAACAAGAATGTGTTTGGTTGGTGCTGTTTGAGATCTTTTTGCCATTCAGTAATCGTCAGAGAAAGTTCAGAGCCCTTTTGTTCGTATTGATTTTTTAGTTTGTGTGAAGAAACATATTTAATCAAAGAAAGAAAAAGAGAAGAGATTGAAGAGAACATTTTCTCCTGTGCTTCCTGTTCGGACCAGAACTACTGCCACTTATTCGTCTTTAAAACCTAAATCAGTGTGGAAGTGGAGAGACAATCAGATTTAGAAATAACCTAATCAGTGGGGTTCGGCCTGGCAGCTCCTCCCCAGGCAGAGACACATGGGCAGGTGGCGGTCTGACAGCCATTGGCATTCTCTCCAACAAAGTGTGTGACTCAGATCAACTCAGCAGTATACCACTGGGACTGGGATTAAACCAGGTTAGCTCAGGTCAGAACACCATTTCCTTGTTGAGAAAAAGTGGCACTGTTATTGACACATCTCTAACTAACTCCAGATTTATTTCACGTGCTTTGCATATCGCATGAGATGGCGCCGGCTCCCCCGTCCTGATTGTCATTGGTGGAGGGGGATCAATTTACTCGGCTGTCGTACACAGCCCCAACAACAGTTTTATCCATCCATATTTTTCCATGACATACAAGTTTATTTAATCCTTTCTTCCAAACACCAATGAGAGCAATATGACTCCTAGTCAGTTTATTCCAGATTTTTTAAACAACCACGTGCTTTAAAATCAGTGTTTTGTAATTAGAATATTAATTGAAAAATCTCAATGATAAAGAAGCAACACAAACATATAGAAAGAGAAGTGGGGCATGCAATTCTTGTCTCGTACTTTTTTTTAATTAAAGGGCTGTAGTCGAGGAGCTATGTATTGTCCTAAAAGCCAAAGCCCATTATGCGGTTGCATTCATTTCATAATTATGCCCATCTCTGCTAATCCACTAACTCATTTCAATAAGTCGAGTTCCAGTTGAATAAATCCCTGAATGTTTCTCTTAATTCATTACTCCGGCTTAGTTGACATTTTCTAAATTTATGGTATAGGGGCAAAAAATTATCACCATTATGAAATTGCTAATTCTAATTTATGGTGATTGTGGTGATAAAAAGCTGTTTTGAAGGTTTGCTTATTGTGAGAAATGCAACAATATGATTGCATGCCTCAGAATTATCAATCACTGTTTTAGTTGTTCGATACCAAAATCTGCACTTTTCATCCCAGCTTGTTGAGTGCTGGGCTCAATAGGATGACGATAAGTCAGGTTCATCCGCTAATGCACTTTTGTGTGTGTGTGTGTGTGTGTGTGTGCATGCACATGCTTGACACAGACCTCATCGGACAAGAGACAACAAGACACAGAGCAGGAGAAATCAATAAAATGAGAAAATGTACCATGAGAAATGTTCGGGAATGAGCAGGTACACAGTGAGACGGAGCTCCAAATGTCAGGACCTGTGCAAAGAGGAGAGAGAGGCAGAGGGGGAGGAGAGACTTTCTGACCCTGGTCGGTCCCCTATTGATAGTGTTGCCATGGGAACAGGTGTCAGAGCCCAGATGAAGGGCAGTGGAGGTTGAAAATTGTGTGTGCGTGCGTGTGAGTGTCACTGTGGTCATTTGTCACCACCAGTGTTGTGGTGCTCAAAACTCGCACACATATATACACACCAGCTAAGACTCAGGCCTCAGACACTTCAGTAGGATGCCAGTAAGTCCACGAGCAAGGCATTGCTGCAAGTTTCAATACAGATACTGTGAGCAGTGGGAACTGATGCAAAAAAATACTTTCTGTGCATATTCGGCTGATCTTAAATTTGCTGTATCAGTCATCCAATAACGCAAGACTGAATGAGTTGTAAAGAAAGTAATTTGCCATGCGACACAGCTATGTATCACCAACACTATATTTTGGAACTACTGGTGCTTAGCTCAGCGAAATTGGACAGTACTCCTAAAGCAAGTGATAAGGTGTCAGGGATCAGTGGATTTGAGTTTGATGTGGGAATTCTTATCAGCTATATTATTTCTTATAAAGATAAAATCGAGCTCACTTTTCTCTCTGTGACTCTGCTAACCTGAAACTCAGCGATTTCATTTGAACTGGCCTCTTCGTCAGTACCATCAACTACTGAGCTGCTGTGCTGGAGCCTCAGGCACATGTCGGTAACGGTGGGTGTCCAATCACATGAGGTTGAAAGGAAAAAAAACAAAAGCCGTACACACCACAAACAAAAGTTTGAGTGCCTGTGGAAAACCTGAGAGGCATTAGAGAGCAGTTCTGGGTCACCTGTTGCCAGAAGCTGAAGGACTTCCATATTTACTTAGCTGACACATCCACCAGGTGGATTGTAAAATGCATGGTTTAGAAGAAGAAGAAAGGTTGCCTGTAAGTCTGATTGCTGTGTTTGCACCAACAATGTGGGCGGGGATGTTTTCACTCTTCCCTCTTGTTTCTGATTGTATTTGAAAGAGAATAACAACACCACCAGAGAGGCTCAGAGATGTTGCTCAATTCAAACATTGATTGCACTGTGTCTCTATGGTCTTTGTCTCTCTTTGCACCTACAGGTGTCTTTCTATTGGCTGCACTCCTGCAATGTCATCATTAACATTTAACACTTGATTGGCCATTTTAAAAATTATACATATACATATATAGGCACCAGAAAGAAATCATTGTTGTTATGTTATTTAAATCAGTGTCTGTATCATTCATAATTAGAGTCTGGAAGTATTTGTGATTGCATTAAAGTCAGTGAAATCACTATTATTATTGAGGATGCATGAATGGCTTTGTCTGTGAATATACTGTATTCACCACAGAATGCATTTCTTCGACTTTTGTCCTCGGTAATTGTCCATATTATCCATGCCCAGCTCTTTCCAAATCTCCATGAACTGACCAAAAACCAGTGTCTGAACTCGAATCCAGGCAGGGAAGAGGATTAAAAAAAAACAAACATGAATTTAAATGAGGCTCTCTTGCAGAAATGGCGGCCAAATCATGTAACAAATCAGACACTGCCAAGTCATCTCGGCAGATCCAACTGGCGTTTTCCTAAAGCTCGGCTTTGTGACACCAACAGTGTGTCCAGATCTCCTCTCTCTCTGCCTCTCTCTCTGTCTTCTTGTCTTTTCTCAAGCTCATGGGAAGACACTCCACCACCTACCAGTGTCGTTACTGCAGGGTCGAAGGACAGACAATTTAGGCGCTCAGTGGTCATAAACTGAACCACAGAGGAGGGTGAAGTGGAGAGGTTGATGCCCAGCGAGAGACAGGAGGGTTGAATACAGCTGAGTGACCGAGGCAGCATTCAGGAGTCAGCCTGGTGCTCAAAGACAAGTCAGGCTGCAGGAAAATGAACACAACTACACGTTTTTGATATAAACATAATATGTTGAAATTAACTTATTAACACAGAAATTAAGCCTATTGTTCTCAAAGTGCTTGAGAGTCATTATGGGTTTTTATATGTGTAGTTTGTGATTTAATTAGAGTATGAGTTGTTAGAAAAAGTGTTTTTTTTAAATGCTGACAGAATTTTCAAAATAGGACTTAGGTCTTCTTCAATATGAATGAAACAACATTTGAACTTGTCTCAGCTCTTTCTGAACTTATTGAATCCAAGACCAAGGACTGTATCAAACTGTACATGTTGCATATTGATCATAATTTTCAATGTCTAAATCATAAATAATTACTTTCAACATAATGTCACAAATCTATTATTAAAGTAGAAAACACTCAGAGAGCATCAATCTACGACAAGACATAATCCAGCTTTATTTGTGCTATAGACTGAACACTGTTGCCCTCTTTTGGCGAACTGGCAACATTACCTTGTTAAACCATTTGCTCAGGGATAGAGGTATTTCTGGATCGTTCTCAGAAATGATCCCAACTTCTAATGTTGCTAAAAGTTGAGTTTTTTGTTTCTTTGGGTTTTTTCTGTTATGTTGCTAACAGCCACATAACAGAGGTAAATAGGAAAATGTCCCCGTGTTTTGTCATAACTGCGTACATACAGATTCAGATTGTGTCATATATTGATAATGAAGTTAGTAGTGTGGCACGATTAAACAATCGCAATTGTGATTTGAGAAGGTGCAATTATATAACCGCACAAAAGGCTGCGATTTGTGATTTAAACAGATGTGTGGATGTGTCCCTAAATCCTATAATCTGCCTTCTGTTTGGAGTCTGTTTCATCATGCCCATCACTGCTCTGAAAGTCTGCGCCCCCTTTTTTGTGTACGCGTGGGGTGCTTTGGTGGATGTTGTGGTGTTCAGAGTGCTAACTAGTGATGGGTGGTGTATCTACAAACTCGTAAGTCTGATTTTTCTTGCAACTCAAAGCCAAAAAAAACAATCCTGCAACAGCTCATATCTCGAAAACCTCGAAAGTTGGGACACTCAAGCTCCTACTGCATTTTGGATTCAGGTAAAGCGACGTTGAGCAGAAAGAAGTGCTGTGAAAAATTTGGAAACTTAGAATCGCTACGTCACGTGGAAACACCCAATTTATCAAATCGCAACATTATTCACCATAATCGCAATCGCAAAATTTCCCCAAATGCAGCCCAAGATTTTAGTCAAAGGGATCTTCAAGACTCACATCCAGAGATTTTGAAACATATCAAAATGAGCACGAGGAAATTACTTCGTGTTTGAAATCTGGTGAAATTGTTCTCAGGTCTGTAAGAAGCTGTCCTGACATGTGATGTGATAATGCTGATAAAGGCTTTTTCCTTTCTGAGTCGGTTATGCAATCACAGATATCTAATTATATAGATGTCAGACATTCTGAATCCAGCACAAATGTAACTGTTATATATCCTTCCCACGTATGGCAGCATTCAGCCGGCGTTACACGTGTATTTATGACGTGCATTTAATTCCAACTATGTTAGAAAAAACATTGTAAAGTGCAGTGGGATGCAGTCATAGAAATGAGCTATGCTTGCTATCTGGATGGGGCCTGTCTCTTTATGACTCTTTGGGCGATGGTGTCAGCCCCCAGTGAAAAATGGTAGCTCTCAAAACCGTATCATCCTGTTCAACAGGTAAATCATTCCACCTGAGCAGTTCTATTTTGTCAGTCTGCCCGAGGGGGGTGTTCGCTGTGAGGAGGGGAGCCAAAAAATGTGTATATGTATAAGTTTGTGTGTGTGTGTGTGTGTGTGTGCAGTCGAGGGAGTTTGTGAGGAGTTTTATTACCTTTTAGTATAGAAATAGAAGGGCAAATCTTGGATCCTGGAGCTTTGTGACACTGAGTTCAGTCGGGGTTTGTCGCAGGTGATAAAGTGCGTGTGTTTGGCTTTGGAAAGGCAGCGTGAATCACTCTAATGTGCAAGCAACATTTAACAAGAAGTTTTATTTTAATAGCTGTAAAACCTATTAAACTGGTAGTGCCACCTGGCTATTTTTGTCAGCTGCTGTTCTCCTGATATGAGAAATGAGCTGGATATTCTCTATCCATCCAAGTTTTATGAGCTCTGCAGCGCTGCATCCTCATACCAGTCCACATCCCCAAAAATGCAGAGATAACGTATGCTGCGAAAAGACATTTACATTTAAATCATAATTGGAGAACAGTCGTGATTATTTAGCCCCCCTCCTGTTTTATAGGCTCTCTTCTATGAATTTATGAATATTACACGGGGAAATTGGTGATAATTTTTGCTGTGTTGGAGTATACATCAGAGCACTGCTTTGTGCCAGTGCAGATGAGATGGTGCGAGAGGGCGCAAAATGAGCTCATTCATTGGGCTACAGTCGCTATTTTGCAAAGCCACAATTCGTTTCTTTTGGTGCCCGCCAGCCCCTTCTGGGCTGCCAAGCAGCTGAATGTTTTGCGGAGTCATGGGCAGCATGGCAGGGCTACGTCGAAGGGAGAAGCCAAATTGATCCGTCTTTTCAACTGCGGCCAAAAGCTGCCACCATAATAAAGTTAGGCCTTGATCATGTTGTTGTGATCCACAAAGCACACAACAGAGAGATGGAGGCAAGTACACAGGCGGGCAAACAAACCCATCTCTGCTAACACATCCCTCCTCCTCTGCTCTCCATCTCATCGTTTCTGCTGTTACTATCTCCGCCTTGTTCTCTATTTATCTGTCTCACCGCCTCTTTGCTCTCAACTGTATCACTCGTCTTTTTCCTCCAATCTCTCTCTCCGGACAATCTTGGAAGCAGTAACAGGTGCAGGTTTTCAGCCTCTCCTCCTGGCTGACCACTCAGAGCCTCTGTGTGCAGTGCAAACACACACACACACACACACACACACACACACACACACACACACACACACACACACACACACAAACTCTGTCTCAGGAGCACATTCATCCCCTGACAGGTCGAACAGTCTGGCCCATGTGTTAGGTCCAGATGGGGCTGCTCCATTACTCTGGCTGGCTGGAGTGAACAACACACATTGGCTAACACAGGTGCATGGATGTAGACACACACGCACACACACACACACACACACCCAAAACAGGCACATGCGCACATACATGCAGCTGGATCTCTGTATGAACTTTGCTTATTCAAGACAAGTGGTGCTTTAATTAATGTGAATCCCTGCAAAAGCACATACAGGTGATTTAGGGTTTGAAATTCACCGGGGGTCCTGCAGTCCTAAATAAAAGCGTACACTTATTAAACTGTTGAAACACACTGCAGGCTGAGCTGTAAACATAACAGAGTTAGGCCTCATTTTAACTGTGAACCAACACCGACAGTTTCGCTCTATGAGATGTTGGACTTGAACTCGCCGAGCCAGTGAATTGTAAATTGCTTGATTGCTGCAAGGACCCTGGCAGTTTGTCGATATGTGAAGTTTTTATTGTAAGCAGTTCACCATATTAGAAAACTTTTGACCCTCAGGATAAGAGACGTTTGTTATTGTTGTGGTGTGTTTCATAAAAAAAGGATTTTCTGTCAACAAAATAAACAATGTCTGTTTTTTTTTTTTACTGTCAAATAATAAAAAAAACCTTTGACAGTTCCTGTATTTGCTTTGTACCTGAAGTTTCAAGTTTAGTTGCTTTGTGTAAGACATATTGGGTGGAAGTAGTCCAAATATTTTCAAATATATTCGACTGAATATAGAAATGGACAAAACAACTGAGTCTCAAAAATGAGGTCAATGCAGAAGTGAAAGGAAGTGCAGTACCACCAATGGCCACTATATGATGGCTTCAGTTTATTTTCAATCATGACATACTGAGTTGATACATTTTTCCCACAAGTCCTTCTGATGTCATTAGCTTAAGTCAGCTCTACTTATCAGTGATCTAGTGGAGAAAAAAAATGAAGTCGAATTAAGTAGATATTCGTCTTCAAAAAGTTGAGTCGCTGGAGGTGCGGTTAATCTGATTGACATTGTCTGGTCTCCAGTGAAACAAGACCGGATCTCCAGTCTCACACACATTCAAGGGTCTGACCTGTCTCCTAACTCCTCCTGTCTTATCCAAATATGGTCACATTCAACTGCCAAACTCCTGCCTTCAAAATGCAAATCCATCTATGTACAGTCGAGGATATTCAGTGAAGTATTTTACTAGTTATGTGAGATGTTTGAAGACATCCGGTTGACATGCGGTCAGTTGCATTGCAGGGTTAAGTGAGTGAAAATGAAAAGTGATTGAATTCAAGTGATGTATTAAAATGTACAGTTGTGTGAATCACATATTTTTTTTTCCTTTTTAGACTTAGGATGAATGTAATTGTTCTTTTGAAGAATCTTCTGAATTCTTCTTGACAGGAAGAAATGTTCTGTATCCAGACGATGAATGGAGGAGTGAACCGATCACTCTGGGGTTAAAAGTCTCATTTATCTGTAAAATTTCTTCATCAAACGCGCTGACCTTAATCAGCAGATGGTATTTTGTTTAAATGCATAACACAGTAACTCGGCTTTGTGAGCGTTACCGTTCATCAAGCCTCTGTGTTGAAATGCAGTGTGGCACTCAGAGAGCTACATTTTTATCAATGAAAGGTGTTGCTCCACTGATTATAAATTCCTGTAATTCATCAGTTTCTGCATGAATGTATTTCCTTATGGGTGAATTATGACTCTGCTATAAACCTGTACCATGTTTCAGTTTTTTTTTGTGGAGGTGAAATAAATCTCCTGTGTTTGCTAAACAAACCTGTATCTCCCTCTGCTCAGTGGCCTCTTGAATAATGGGTGCTGCCGGTTAAAAGCAGCTTTAAAACTAAGCATAAAAAAATCACAAATTTGTGTTTTTAATATTTTCTTGTGGATTTAAAAACATTTTTCTGAGGATGAGTTCACAGTGTAACATCTCATTAATTTTTGTAATCGCTAAAGTAAATCAAATAATTTTACATGCAAAGGACCAGCAGCATTTTAATGTTTGAACTTGCTGGTTAATAAATTTTACAATAAATTACCATTAGAGTTTATGCTGCACAACTAAATAGGAGTTTATATTTTAGCCACAATCCTAAATATTTCAACCCAAAGTTTATAGAGATATGTATAAATTCTGCACGAGTTACATAAGTACATCTAATTTAGAGTCATATATTATGAGCTAATTTTGCTAAAGACAGCTTTGAGTGGGGGAGGAGCTTTCTCATAATATTTCCCTCTATTGAGATAGTGGGTAGACTGGAGAGGATTAAATTACAGAACAGAAGATTCCCTCTTTATATAGTTTTTGCAGAGATCTGACAAGTACAAACTGATGAAAATGGATGTGGTACCCTTGAAAGAAATCTCCGTCTAAAGATAGAGAGAATAAAGTATTTGATGGCAGGGACCTGTTCAGTAGAAGAAGTCAGGACAATGAAGGAAGGAGGAGATATGTGACTGAGAAAGAGCAGGACAGAAGATGTGTAGAGTAACTGTAGATGTCTTATTGTCTTTGTAGTGACCACAGTGGACCCAAGACCAAAAGTGGACTTGGTTTGGTTTGTAGAGGTGGTCCAGCTGCTGATGTTTGACTTCCAAGTGTATGTGAGTGAACTTATTATCAGCTGTGATGGTGTGATGCCTCATAATTATTATTATTATTATTTTTTTTTTAGAGCAAGATGTTGATTATAAACTGAGTGACCCTGGCTTCTTACTAATTGGCAGTGAGAGGTCGTGGTCTTCCCTCTCTGTTGGTCTGTTTTTGGTGAAACACATTTTGAATTGGGTCCAATTAGGGCCTGGCTGTTTCTGGGTTCCTCTTTTTTTTAAATTAACGTCCACCAGTCAGGTTTGGTTTTTTTATGAGTGCATTTCTGAACAGGCCTGATGAGGACTGTGCTTCCCTGTTTCTCCTGCAGCGACATTATATAATAAGTAAATGCAAAGACACAAGGTCACATGAATACACGCTAGGCAATGCAAATGTGTCTCCTCATGCAAGTTGAAAAATATTTAATGTGTCAGGTGGTATTGTGAAAACCAATCAATGATGAGATTCCCAGAAATTTAGGACCAATTTATTGTTGCTTATTTTCTGTGGATGTCCAGAGCTTTATGACATGACTGTACCAGGATAAAACCAAGACACAGCAATGTTTTTGCCATTTTCTGGGACTTCCAAATGGATCACATGTTTTCAAGAGGGAGTTCTCCTACTGGCTGTTGAGGGCAAATATTCATGTATGGCGAACACTCTACGAATTCAGTCCAGCGGCTGTTTTTGTGAGTAAAGTGAGGCAAAAATTGACTTTGATCTTGCACATATACTACTACTTACTAGTTTGTTAAAAAAAAAAACCCAAAAAGATTGTCAGGATTAGTATTTATTTGCAGTTTTTTTTTTGTGAATCACACTTTTCACTTTCTAGTTGCAAATACATTCAAGGTGCCATGCAATTCTTACCTGAAAATGCAAAACAAAAGTTTTATTAAAAACAGTGTATTACCAGATAGATAGCTCTAGCCAAGACTTTCCCATTGAGAAAACCCCTTTGTTGACGCTACCATGCTCCATCAATGAATTAATAAAGTCAGTTGTGTCTGTGTGTGACCAGTGACCAATGGCGGAGGTTTGACAGGCTGACATGATGTCACGCCATTACGCTGAAAGTAACAAATTGTCACGCTTGAAGCCACAGAAGCCGCTTGCATTTGGGTAAATTTGCATAATTAAATAAACAAGCACGTGGACCTCTGTAGCAGACCACTGGTGTCTTCTGCAGAGTGTGCGTTGCATGTCAGGTGATGAGCGTGACCAAACAAGGATAGGATGTAGCAGCATTCCCGATGTCCTGCATTTTGAACGTTTGACAGACCACCCACTGACATTTTCGTCCAGGCTCGTCTCATCAACTAAAACTCACACAAGTGTCGTCATCCAAGAGCCATGTTTTGCTTCTCACCGTCTCGTTATCGTCATGAAAAAACGTCAACAAAATAATTTCGTCATCGTCATCGTTGATGAAAACAACACTGATTAAAATTCAACTGTGTCTCAGCCACAACCCATAAAATGACACCACTATCTTTGAGTTTGAGAAGCAGTGTTACTCATCTGTGGGAACAAACAGCCTAAATTCCCTCATCACAGAGCATCCCTGGTTTAAAGCGATAAACCCCTGATCCCTGCGATGTATCATCTCTTTATCAACATCGTTTCGTAAGCACTGAGGACTATGTTGGTGTTTACTTGGGATTTCCCTGTGTAGTCTTTTCTTAGGGGGCTTAAATCCCGCCCCTTTACTTCACACTTCCCCTCCTTGAACCCCAACCCCCACCCATCTTCCTGTACTCCTGTACATTCTCCAACATCCCTGCCTCCCTCTGATTAATTACAAGGTCAGTATAAACAAAAGGGAGCAGTTGTTCACATGTTCTGTCCTATCATTGGCTAAAGCTATATTCATACTCCGGCCTTTCATTTATCACCACTCGACCCCAGTGCGACTGGAGCCATTCCCTGCCATGGTGAGGGCGATTCCAATTAATATAATGGACTTGTGGGTTGATGTTTTTCTTAGCACTCTCAATAATGCAGTCATTTATATGCTGATTTACCATTTTTCAGTGTTGCAGGCAGCTGGACGCAACCCATAAATTCGAGGAGTGCCTCTGCAGGGCATAACTCATCAAGGACATGTTTTGTCCCAAATCAAAACAACACCTAGGGTTTTCACATTAAAGATTCAGCCCATCCGAACTGTGGTGGCCTTGCGCGTAATGACAGGGTGCAGCATCAGTCTGCTAAGATTGCTTGTCTCAGCAGTATCATTAGACAAATCCTAAAATTATCATTATCGTGAATCATCAGTGGCAGTAGATAAAATGGGGACAGCGTGGATGATTGATACCTTGCGCTCACAAACTAGCCAAAGCAATCCAGCCAAGGCCTCACATCACTGGCATTATCGGTCCCGAATTAGACTTAATCGGGTAAGTGTGGTAGGGGTGATTGAACAGTGAGCATCTGTGCCGCTTAACTTCCATGATAACTGTTTTAAAGTGTGTTTGAAGCTGTGTTTTCATACTTTAATTTGTATCCATGCAGAAAACCTGCCCTTATTGAAACTACTGCTTCATCACGACTTTATGAAATGTTAACGTAGAGGAATAAATCACGCATTGTTTATTTGTTATTAGGTTGCTGACTTTCTGGAGATACTCACTATAAACACCTTGTTCTTTATTTTCTTTTTCATCTTCATTCTGGGCGTGATTGACACAAAATACACAGTAGATACATCATCAAACCTTTGCTGAAATATAAAGATGATTTCATTTTTTAATTGATCTCCTATGTTGTACTTTTATACACCCCGGGGAAAGTATACTTCAAAAACATTCGATGCAGTGTTTTATTAAAAAATAAACAAATGTACATTAGGGGATCCTGGAGAAAAAATTACAGAAGATACTTCAGCCTTTCTGAGTTGATCCCAGTCGACTAACTGTTGCAGCAAGCATGCACTTACTCGCACATCAACAGATACACTTTCCTTGCAGATATCGGCTAAAACGTCTTTTTAAAAGCCTCCAGAGTTACTGAAAATATTAGTGTTTATCCCACTAAACTGACACAAAACTCAACAACTATTAATATTCAATTATCCTCAGGCAGCATGGGAGGAAGAGCTTATAGTGTATTGCTGCCAAGCCGCCATTCGGACCACTTTTTACCCCCAAGTGCAATGCTGTTGAATTTTATACACTAAATAAGCTCATTAAATTTTATTTGTTTAATTAGTTTTGACCCTCACTCCTCTGTTTTGTGCATTATGTTTTTTTTTTTTTTAAAACACTGGATAAGAGTGTTATGGTGTACTACTACACCAGTATATGGTCATGAAGAATAACAAAAATACACTGTGGATCTCTCTGAGGATTTATAAATGAGGTCTACTCCTGCAGGACCATTGTTAATCTAGACCAAGGTCACTCCAGTGGCTTGAGAACGACTATGTGTAGTGTGTTTTTATACACATGTGAAAGCATGTTTTTTTTATGTGTATTCTGCAGTACGTAAGTTTATAGAGAAAATGAAAACCTCATCCTCACTCAGTGTTAGACAGACAGAGGGACGGAGGACCTGTGCAAGGTCAGTGTCACCGAGCTTTGACAAAGATCCACTGTTGTAAATGATAGGAGCTGTGACCTTTCACCAGAACAAGACGAGTCATTCATCAGCTTCATCGACCTGATGTTTAATGTCTTTATCTGATGGTCGTCATAGGAAGTGTGGCTAATGAATGGACGTTAATACTGAAGCTGTTTCTGTCATAAAATCTCTATTAAGACAATCAGGCAATTTTCTTTAGAGTTTTTATGCATTCAACCAAAATTCGTTTTTTTTCTTTTACAACCTACTTTGTACTTTTTAATGCTCGTGGCAGAGTCGGATATTTTATTACCAACACACACAAAAACTGACAAAACAATGCATGTCTGCCTTAAAGCTTATAATTATGACATTGCTAGAAGCTGTTTTCCGCAGCCATGGTGTTTATTTCTCGGTAATGCAGACTGAATATTTTCTGATGCTGACCCATCATTTTAACAGTGTTTAACCCACAAACCAGTCACACACAATTTAATTTGCCAACAAGGTGAAGTGAACATTAGTAGCAATGACAGGTTTGTTTGATGTTGGGTCTTATGTGTTTTTGTTTCAAATATTGTGAGAGATTTTTTTTCAATTTATGCAAAAGCGAATTATAGGAAATATGTATTGTGTAATTAGCAGAATGTACACCTCTGCCAAGGAGGTTATGTATGATGATATACCTTTGTTACATTGTAATGGATTTTGTTCCACAGATCGACACAGAGACAGAATGATTACAGTGAGTATTTTTCTACTGTAACATGAACACTGTAGGCTGCCTTCTGTTGTTGAATTCCTAACAATGAATTTATAGATGAACAAGTGTATTCAGCATCCATATAAAATTATTCTCTTTAAGGTGGATGCTTGTTTATCTCACTGAGCCGGCTTGTCTTGCATGTTTCCCTGGTTTATTGTATTTTGTGGAGGCGGGACCTTTCCATCACTCTTTTGACTTTACATGACTTTATTCGTCGTCGGGTGCCTGTGATTGGCATAAGATCTTCTTCCACAAAGCCCTTAACCTCAAGAGGGTCTGCGTTTTTAGTGAGTCATAAGAAATCTAAACAACAAGATAAGAAATATGACATCAAATACCTCAAAGAATTATTGACATACACTGAGGCTTTGATTAAAGACTACTGGGAGCACACAACCAACCAGCATGACTAAATTTATCTGGTATTTTTTTTTTCAAAGGACTGAAAGCGTATCTGCAGCAACACTTGCTCTTAGAGCCATTTTGAAAATGAAAGCCCTCGCTGCATCGAGCTACGCACTTAGGACCCGAGCAGATGAAACCATGCCGTCCATGCTTTGTAGTGCTGTTGCTTCAGTAGCATCTCTATTTAATGGTGAATGAAAGGCAGAGGAAAGATGGATGGAAAGACAGAGATGTTGATACAACACAGCTGGGACCTGCATTCAATTTTACAACACCAGAAATATTATGGTGTGTTTCCGAGGTGGCAGTGGAGCGCACCAGTAAGCCCCAGGCCTCCCATTACATTGAAGGGGTAAGACATATCACTCCCGTATCGCTTGTCAATAAAGACGATGGTCTCTGGGGGGGACGGACATGAGAATAGCTTAATAAAAAAAAACAAACAAACACTTAAAATAAAGTTTACAGCTTTATAGTAAATCACAGAAGCAAACAATATGATGAATGTCGATCTAAGAAGTTTGATCATAAAACACTTGATACATTACAATACTGGTGGGAACTGATTTTAACACTTCCTTCTTATTTTGAAAGCCTTCAGATGGATTGGTTTATATGTAATACTTCAGCTGTATTATGATTCATCATGTCTTTTATGTTGTCCTGATGATTGTTTATTGAACAATTCCTTTGATTTTCCCACAAAAATCCATTTTTTCTGTATGCTACATGCTGTTGTAATTCACTAGTTGTAAAATTAAACCATTAAGTTGTAAATAGTTAAAGCAGTTCTGCTCTGGTTTTATGACTTCTATGATTGTTCTTCTATTTCATTTCTATTGTATATCACCATTGTTGCCTCTGGTTGCGTGTGTGTGTGTGTGGACCTACGGTTTTATATTTTTTATGAAAGTGTTTTAGTGTTTTAATCAAATTGTTGTCATTTAGTTCATATTTGTTTTTGACAACAAAAGCTAAAAAAATGTGGTTTATTTTTTTTTAATTTGTGACAAGTTCTAACTTTTATATCTTCTGTGCATTTTGAGACTGTCGCCCCAATTGTATGGCGTTACCGTGGTTACAGGTATACCTCTCATCTGTCAATGCAAGGTTAATGTAAAATGCTCAGTGTATATGTAGTGTTTTAATTTTCATTTTACTTTGAACAGAACCACTGTCTCTGAATTAATTTTTTTTTTTCTTTAACATTTGATCTTCTGAAAGACTCTCCAGTGATTTTTTATGCATTATTCACAGAAAACCATTTATATATATTTATATCTTACTGATTTAGTTCCTGTGTATTCAAGTGGATAATTCAAACTTAAGTTTTCTGATAATTAATTTAGAGGCAGCTTTTTAAAGACCTGTTTCAGTGTCGGTATGTTGGCTGTTGGGAACCAGAAGTGTCCATATTTGGATATGAAGGCAGGAGTGAGGAGGCGGGTCTAACCCTTGACCCCCTGAAGTCACTGCCCAATGAGTCAACCACATCACATTTATCTGGCAAAACAAATTCACAGTAATCTTGTGACGATTTTAGACGGTAATGCACTGCTTTGTAAAATCAAAGCTTTTAGACGTCCTTGAATCCATCACCAACAACAGGCTTACTGACAGCTACAGGACCAGACAATGGCAATTAAACTTTGGCCATATAATATAGACAGAATAATATTTGCTGTGATGGATTACATTCAAACCATTTCCAAGTTTCTGCGAGTTGTTTTGCAGAACACACTGAAATAAGATGAAACCCTGGCTGCCTGGAGGACAGGAAATCAATCTACAAATCTGATCTTTGGAAAATTGTTCACAGTAATGTAAAGTATACTCGATTTGCAGTTAATGATCTAAAACAGTCCCTCAGTTTGGTTCTTTTAAGCGATAGATTAATGAAAGTACTTGCTCAGCATTAGTTTGGAGGAGAGTGACTTCACATTGTTTTATTATCATACGTGTCTTTGATAAATATTAAATTTGTATTGTAAAACTAGCACATCATGTCTCATCAGAACTTTTTTTTTTAAGTTGTCATGAATAATGTAATCCATACAAGTTGCATATTTTCAGGTGACTTAAGCAGGTACGTGTCGTGGTCAACAATCTTGTCGTGTTAATATTTTATTGGAATTATTCTCCAACGCTGCTTTAGATTCTGGACAATGTTCCTGCTTTTTGATGGGTATAGACTGTTCTTTATTTAATGCTTTAATGCTAATGCTTCCTTCTTATGCTATATTATTAATTTTTTAACTGGTCGTGCTGAGAGGTGAGGCAAAATTTGATCTATCCACTCTTGATACGCTTCTTTAACAATCTGCTCGTCCAAGACCTTTTCCCTGTGACCTTGACATTTCCTCACTTGTTAAACAGTGCTGCATGATCACAGCAGATACAGCTAAATATTAATGAAAACAAAGGCTCAAACAAGTATGATGCAAAAAGTGCTGTGAAATAAGCAGCATCTGACTGATTGATTACGTACAGTGTCTGCACATGTGAGGTGTGGAAAAAGGAGTTTTCACTTTTCTTATTCTGTTGTGTGCATGTGTGTCGCACTGCTTGTATGTGTGAGCATTGACTTAAAAACACTAATGCATTTCCTGCGGGGAATGCCAGATCAATGACCGCGCTGCACTTGAGTCGCTGTGATTGAGGCTGGCAGGTCAGGATGTTCAGAGTGAGTCAGATGAAGCTCGCCCCTGATCGATCATGGACCGTCAGAGGGGGCAAAGATGTGGGGAGGTAAGCACAGGCCTGAGGCAAAACGCAAACATCTGTGTTGGTTCAAACCAATTAATTGCAACTGTTGTAATGGCGGCGAGCGTTCCCACCCACCACTCCTCCTTCATTTATGCTGCTCGCCATTTAGTCATCTTTGCTGGTCTCTTTTGGCCCCTCCATCTCCCATCTGTCTCTCTCCTTCCCTCCATTTTTACTCTGTGTCTCTCTGTTTTCACCTCCACATCCTTTTCCCCTCCAATTTTACTATACCCGCTGCACCTCTTTGTCTCGTTCATTATCCCTCCCTCACTGCTCCATGCCCTTTTTGTACTTTTTCTTCTTGTAAATAATGGAACTATACAGAAAAGTGAGCTCACAGATTGTCTCCCTGGGTGCTCCCTTTTCCTTTGGCTTCCTCCTCACACGCCTTTCTTTTCTTTTTGACTTCTTATCTGCATCACCTGCCCCACACTTCACTGCTTCCACGACGCTGACACACACACACACACACACACACACACACACACACATGCATTGTTGAATTAATTCCTTCACTGTCCTTGCTCACAGTCG
>OOFC01023661.1:0-14125 GCA_900323345.1 Pseudochromis fuscus | reverse complement strand
CAGCTACCAGGGCCGCGTGGCTCTATCAACAAACCTTCACCTCGTGGTCCGGTATGCAACACAGGACTGACTGACAACTGGTACACGCCCACACCTGTCTAGTGATGGTGAAGTCGAAGCTTCATGAAGCAGTGAACTACTTTGACAAAACAGCTTCAAGATCGACACACTGCTTCGAAGCATTTCACACAGTCAGAAGAGTGACATCTGCTGGCTGTGTGTCAGAACTGCATCAAGTGTAAAAAACGGGAAAAAGCTTCAGAGCTGCTCATCACACACTGCTCTGTACTTGTAGCCTATATAATAAATGTTATAGAAGCTATATGTGTGTTGTGTGTATGTGTGAATCTATGCGTATGTATCTATGTTATTATGTGAGAGTTATTTAATGTATGAAATGTAACTAAATCTATCTAAACTAAATCCTAACTAAATGAATGCTCTCCCTGAATTATTTCCAAATGACAAAAATGACAACCGTAATCTCCTCCTCTCAAAAAACCCACAGTGTAAGGAGTCTGTCAGACATCTTTTAAAGCCTGGACATATTGAAATGTCCAACTCCTTCAAAATTACCGCAAAGCAGCGCGACACGCGATGTGACGTAACGAGGCCTCGCTTTCGGTAGTCACGTGATTGTGGGCGTGCCGAAGCGGGGATCGAACCACTGTTTCGCCACGCAACTGCTTCAAAAGCTCGGCACTGTGTCGAGCAGGGTGGCTTGAGCGTAACATCACTATCCAACACTCCACAACACACATTTCAATCATCCATACACTGCAAATATGACTGACTTTAACCTTATATCTCATACACATTTGTGACTTCGGTTAATCTGGGTTCATTTCAGTTATCATGACCTGTTTCTATTTAGATAATTCAACCATTATTTACGTTTGAGCTAAAATGATTAATAAACTAATTTTGTTTCCTTATTTCATGTGTGGACTCCATTGTTGCCACTTACTGGCCCAGTTTGTGACAAAATGGGGGCTCGTCCACTGGTTTCAGTTTGTTTGGTAGTTTGTTTCAAAATGTATTTAGTTTTGTAAAGGGCAGTTTGTTAAAATTTCCCCTGGGTTGTTTGGGGGGGAGGGGGGAGGTTTTGATGCTGGCATGATTGTGTTCCTGTTAGGAATTGTAGTTTGTGATTTGTTTGGTTTCAGAAGGTGGACCGGCTGATTTGTAGCACCTGTTGAGACCAATTAGGTAGCTGCTAGTGTTGGAGTTCCACATGTGATTTGTGTGTCTCCTTGATTACAGGTTGGAGGGAGAGGTTGGTCACAGTTTTCAATTTGTTGTTTTGTTTGGTGGGGTTTTTCCTCCTCCCAGCTTTTTAGCTGTGGAGGAGGAAAAAACCTTTTGACTTTTCTTTGTTTACAACAGACTCTAGTGGGTCGATTGCGCTATTAGTGCAATTAACCAGTGCCTCAAGATGGCTGCTGACAGGAGGCCAGAACAAACCATGCCTGTGAAAGATGTGGGGAAGGACAGGAATCAGGAAGGAGGAGCAGAGTACAGAATGGATCTGACTTTGGTGCTGGAAATTGAGGGAGAAGTGGAAATCACACCAATGCATCTCATTAAGTCAGTGCAGTTAGTGTGTGGACGGATCATTGCATGCAGGCAGCTGGGAAAAGCAAGGTTTGAGGTCACAGTTACTTCAGTGACGGCAAAGGAAAGATTGCTGGACGGGTTTAAGATTGGTGAGGTTCGGGTGCATGCCAAGGAGGTAGCAAGTGACGAGTTGGTGGTCTCCTTCATGGGGTTGCCGGCTTATGTGAGTGATGATGACATAATATCTAAGCTGCTCTTCTGGGG
The DNA here is from genome assembly GCA_900323345.1 of Pseudochromis fuscus. Taxonomy (NCBI): domain Eukaryota; kingdom Metazoa; phylum Chordata; class Actinopteri; family Pseudochromidae; genus Pseudochromis; species Pseudochromis fuscus. The sequence continues at coordinate 12,304 of OOFC01023661.1, read as the reverse complement.
AGTCTCCCCGGTCTCTGGAGTGAGGAGGAAGGTGTGGCCGGGGACCGGAATCGCGGATGGAACAAGGTTTGTGAAGGTCAAGTTTGGTACCAGTGTGCAGTCTCTACCATACTCAGTAAAATTCAGCACGCCGGCGGGGTCTGACTACTATCGAGTCATTCATGATAGACAGGTGCGAGTGTGCAGAAGCTGTTTACAGCCAGACCACATACTGAGGGAATGCCCTGATTTTAACTGTAATAATTGTGGAAAGCAGGGCCATTATGCTCGTGAGTGTTCTGAGCCCAGGGCTAAAAGGTGTGAGACCTGCCGTATATCTGTCCGTGTGTGTGGGTGCGCCGGCCTGACTTCTGCTCGGGTTACTGTGGAGGGAGAGTGTGTGGAGGAGGGACATGGGGAGGATGGAGAGAGGGCAGTCGGGGTGGAGGAAAGTGGGAAAGTTGTGGAATCTCAAGATCTTTTTGAGTTATCTTCTTTATCTGATTCGAGAGAAAACAGTGCAGTGCTGGAAACAAACATGGAGGAAACTGTGGCGTCTGAGATGGGGGAGGTGGTTAACCTTGTCCCGGATCAGAGGGAGGGGACGGACATACGTTCCACTCCTAAGGCCGCGGTGGAGGGGGTCGAGCCGGGGAAGAAGATGGTTGTGGGACTGGCCTCGCAACCTGCTTCTGAAGCGGGGGAGATGAGACTCTTGAGGCCTCAGATTCCCAGACCCAGTGCATGCGCAGAGACTGTGCCTGGAATACGGCATCTAAATAACAAGGCCTCACTGATTAAAAATGCCAGCTCCAAAAACGCAGTATATAGTGTAAGATCAAGGAGCCCCTCTCATGAGCGTGGTGCTTCGGGTGCGAGCGGAGAGAGTGATGATAGAGTGCTCCTATCAGCTGGGAAAAAAGGGCTTGGCTGGATCCAGAGTGCATCCTCCACCGTAAAAGGTGACAAACGCAGCACTGACACTGACTGTGATCCTTTCCTGGTGTTGGAACGCCTGAGAAAGAAAAAGGTTTTGGACAAGGATGGTGTGAAGGGACTTAAAAAATAAAGGTTAGTGACTGTATGATTGCTCCTCTCTTATTCTCCCTCATGTCTTTCTCCCTGGCCTCTCTTAATGCGGGGGGGCTGAGAAGCCCTGCTAGGATGTGCAGTGCATTTAGGTCTACAACTTGGGATGTGCTGTGCATCCAGGAAACCTGGTGGGAGTCAGCGCAGGTGGATGCTGCACGCGCGATGGGTGTGGGTGAGGTTCACTGTGCCCTGGGGTCGGGACGGTCACGTGGTGTGGCGGTCCTAGTTAACAGCAGAATGAAAGACAAGGGTAAGTTAATATACTCAGATCCGAGAGGGGCGTTTATTGTAGTTGATTTTTGTGAGCCTTGGGCATTCAGGTTGATAAACATATATGCACCTAATGAGGAAACAGTTAGGAGGGATTTTCTTGACAGAGTTTTCTCCTTTGTGACACCTAATGCATTACTGATTGGGGATTTTAACATTACCTTATCAAAAAGGGACATTGGGGTAAATAACACTTTCAAGAATGACATGTCCAGGTCGAGGTTGTTGGAATGGATGAGTCGGAAAAATCTGGTTGAAGTGTGGAGAGCTTTTAATCTGACAGCTAAGGGGTTTTCACGTAAGCAGGTAGTGCTGGGAAGATTGAAACAGACTAGGATTGATTTGTGCTTATTACCTGAAAGAGACTTGGGTAGAGTGGCTTCGGTTGCCTATGAGGAAATGTGGTTGAGTGATCATGCTCCTCTTAGAGTCTGCTTTGGGTCACGAGTGGAGAAAAGGGGGGGTGGAGTGTGGGTTTTCAACAATAGTCTTTTAGAAGAAGAGAAGTATATTAAAAAAATGAACAAACTTTTAGATATGCTTGAAGCAGAAGCAAAATGTTTAAGCTCGTGGCTGGACTGGTGGGAGGAGGGGAAAAAAAGAATTAAAAAAGCTACTGTTAGCTACTGTAAACTCAGGAGTTGGTTAAAGTGTAGAGAGGAAAATGAACTTAAAAACAAAAGAGATGTGATTCTAGCTAGAGAAATGGATCTAAAAGGGCCAATTAATCCAGTTTATTTAGAAATCAAGGAAAGATTAAACAGCTTAGAAATGGAAAAATGCAAGGGCTTAATGTTAAGGGCCAAGGCCCGTTACATGGTAGAAGGTGAACGATCGACAGCTTTCTTTTTTAGTCGTGAAAGAGAAAAGCAGAGGAAAATGATAATAGAGGGTCTATTTGATCAAGATGGTAACTATAAAACTGGGCAGTGTGAAATTCTTGAAATTGTGGAATCTTTTTACACCAAACTTTTTAGATCCGAAGGGGTTTCAAGGGTTAGTGTGGACAGGGTTTTAGATAGCTTGAAAGGGGTTTTAACAGAGGATGAAAGGATTGAATGTGACAGAGGAATAGGCTTGGGAGAGGTTTTGTGGGCAATTCAGGCCCTAAGTAAGAACAAAAGTCCAGGCGAGGATGGATTAACTGGCGATTTTTACAGGCATTTTGCTTCCAGATTGGCTCCTATTCTCCTTAGAGTTTTTAGGGAGATGGAGGAGGGAGGGCAGAGCTTCAGTTCGTTTTCAGGTGGGATTATCACCTTAGTGTTTAAAAAAGGGGATAGAAGCAAGATTGAGAATTATAGGCCTATCAGCCTGTTAAATACGGATTACAAAATTTTGGCTAAGATTTTAGCTGCCAGAGTTGGGAAAGTTATGGGGACAGTGGTGTTGTCAGACCAGGCGTACAGTGTCCCTGGCAGGGATATTGCAGATACCATCTTATCTATTAAGGCGGTCCTCAAATGCATGCATCAGACAGAGGGGTTACATGTGGCAGTGGACTTTAATAAGGCCTTTGATAGAGTGGAACATGAATTTCTCGAAGCAGTGCTCAACAAAATGGGGTTTGGAGTAAGATTTCGCACATGGATTGGATTATTGTATAGTACTGCTTACAGTAAAGTTAAATGCAATGGCCTCTTGTCTAACTCCATTAAACTCCAAAGATCTATAAGGCAGGGGTGCCCGTTGTCGGCATACCTGTATAGTCTGGTGGCAGAGCCTCTGGCTGCCATGCTGAGAGAAGATGAAAGGGTGAGAGGAATCCTGACGCCAACAGGTAGGGTGTGCAAAATTTTTCAGTTTGCTGATGATACGAATCTCATGCTGAAAGATAGAGATAGTTTAGAGGTTGCTTTTCATGTGATGAAAATTTATGGATTGGCGTCAGGGGCAAAAATTAATTATGATAAAACTACTGTGGCTTTCTGTGGAAGAGCTAAGGTAGTACCTTTATCAGTACCGATAAAAACAGCAGATGTTTCTTATAGAGTTTTAGGAGTTTGGATGGGGAAGGATGAGGAGGGCTGTGATAATTTAACAATTGAGAAAACTGTGAGTAAAATGATGACTAAGATTAACTTTCTTAAGTACAGAAGGTTAGGCTTGAGAGGGAAGGTCTTAGTAATAAATGCGCTAATTCTTTCTAAATTAACTCATGCCCTGACAGTGTGTGCTCTTTCGGGGGAGTGGGCAAACAGGATTAGTATGGCAGTTTCCAATTATATATGGGCGGGGAAAAGAAAGGAAATAGCACATGGAGTCTTAGTCAATGATTTAAACAGAGGGGGGCTTAACTTAATAGATGTATGTGTTAAAAAACAAGCTCTGAGACTCAAAATTCTGCAGCGGTTGCTTGATCCAAGCAAAACGGCTGCATGGCAGGATTTTTGCAGGGGGAATTTTAACTGGAGTGATTTGTGTTGTTTGGGTGTGGCGCCACTAGATGGTAGCCTTTCCTCATGGGTGAGAGAAATATGGTGCGCTTGGTCTGCACTGAGGCCGCAGGCTGTGGCGCAGCCGGTCTCGTGGGATGTTTTAAAGAAACTACCTTTGCGGCTGAATCCTGATCTCCTCTCTTCTCCCTCCCAGAGGAGGGAAGTCATGAGGAGTCAGGGGATGGAGAAGGCGGGAATTCGGGTGATTGGGGATGTGTTTTCAAGATATGGTGATTACTGTGTTGAGCTTGTCCGATTAAAGTATAAGAGCAACAGTGTGGTTTTTCGAAGGAAAAATGTAGAAGTGTTGCTGGGAACCTTTAGTGAATATATTTTTAAATGGTGGGGGGATTTAATGAGAGGGGAAGATCAGCAGGGTACAGAGTTGCCATTTTTAGATTTTATCATCTGCAGGGGTGAGCTTGAGCTCAGGTTTACAGAACTGCACACTCGTACTCTGTATGGATTACTGCGTGAGAGAGTCATTAGGGCGCCGGCTGCTGAAAAATCCTGGACGATGGAGTTTCAAAAGGAAGACATAACACGGATTTGGTCTCAAAATTTTAATTGGTTCTCATCACCCAAATTGGCAGATTTTGATTACAAATTGAAACATCGACTGATCTACACATGCAACATCTTACATGCCATACACCCAGAAAAATGTGGTAGAGGCTGTCCAGTGTGTGCAGGACCTGTGGAGGATCTCCAACATCTGTTCCTCACATGCCCGGCCGTCCGTGTCTTCTGGACCCGGGTCCTCGACCTTCTTGTGCGGAGACTGGGCTGGAGGCTTCCCATACCGGCGGCCTTTGGAGGAGACCATCGGGAGTCCAGGCTGCTCCTTTTTGGACCATCCATCAGACATGCAACGGGCGGAGGTCGGAAGAACTCATCACTGTGTCACCTGGTTTTGAAAATTGCCAGGCATGCTGTTTTTATAACAAGGAACTATCACCATTTTGAACAGCGAGCCTGTACACATTGGGATGTTTTTACTGCCTACCTGAGAGGTTATTTACAGCAGCTCTTCCTGGCTGCTGAGCGGCGGTTCAGGGAGGTCCTTGCCCCGAACCAGACTTTGTTTTCCATCTCTCCGACTGGAGCTGTTGAGCTACGGACGTGATGGATTCTCTCCCCTTCCTCTCTTCATCTGTTTTCTGTCCTTTCCCCTGCTGGGAGTTGGAAAAGAACTGTTTTTATGGACCACTTACCTGGACTCTTACCTGGTTTTGGTTGAAGCCTGTTTGTCTTGTTTGTTCTTTTCTACTACAGACTGTAAGCAGGAGGAGAAAACCAGATGGGCTCATGGGCAGTGTGTTTTTCTCCTGACTGACTCTGGTGGAAAACAGTAGGAGAAAAGGAGAAAAAAGGAAAGAAAAGAAAAATGGAATAAATGAATGAAAGTAGAGTGATAAAGAGAAATGAAGCATAAGATTGTGGTGTTTTTGTTAGTTTAGTTTTTTGTGTTTTGGTTTTTTCAGGTAGAGAAAAGTGGGACATATAAATGGCTTTTGTGTTTGGTTGTGTCTGGGATTAACTTTCGGGTTTTATTTAACTAAAAACAAGTGGGGAAAAGGTTTGTTTAGTTTGTGTCTATAGACTGGTTTCCATTGTATACTTTTATATGTGGGGTATTTTCTTTGTGTTAAATGTCTATATGTGTACATGTGTATGTGTGTGTATATATGGATGTGTATGCATGTGTGTATGTGTATGTATATATATGTATATATATATATATATATATATATATATGTGTGTGTATATATATATATGTGTATGTGTGTGTATGTGTGTATGTATATATGTATATATATGTATATATATATATATGTATATGTGTGTGTTTTTTGTTAATCTTTGGTTTGGTTTGGCTACTATTCAAGGTGTATCCTCAGTTAATATTTGGATAGGATTTCCTTGCTTTATAAATTACAATCAGTGTTTTGTTTTTTGTATATAGTGTTTTTAATTTTAGGAAATTAATGACTGGGGCCTTGTTTAAGCTTTGTAAAAGGGTTGTTTATTACTTATTGTTGGGTTTGTTAGGATTGTTAGTATTATGCAAAACCGGCACTAGTCAATAGTAAGTAGTTTTTGAGTTATTTATGATTATTTTGTGTGTTCTTGTGGTTATTATTATTATGTATTGTATTGCCATTACTAGTACTATGACAATGGTTGTTTAGTACTAGTATCATTCTTGGGATCTTTATAACTATTATTACTGCAAATTTTAGTGGTATTATGATTACTTTGATTACAGGTATTACTATTAAATAGGGGTTAAAAGGGTCATGCCCAGTCAATTTAATTTCATAATGTATATAGTGTAAATAGTCCTTTGTATTGATGGAACTTAGTTTCTTTTTAACAGTCTAATTGCTATTGTGTGAAATCTTTGGTTAATGTGTATTTTTTGTTTTCTATATTGGGACTTTTGTTGGGTTGTTTCAGTTGTCCTAAGGGTTGTTTTTATGTTTCTTGTGTCTGTGTGTTTTAGTTTCAGTCCTTTGTGTTTTTTTGTTGCTTTGGACATTTTTACCTTGTTGTCAACCTTTGTTAATTTTTGGTATGTCTTCATATTAAAAAATCCCCCCCCCCCAACACGCCCGATCTCGTCTGATCTCGGAAGCTAAGCAGGGTCGGGCCTGGTCAGTACTTGGATGGGAGACCGCCTGGGAATACCAGGTGCTGTAAGCTTTTTCTGTCCCCACCAGAGGGCGCTGCTGCTTCTTTAGTAGACATAGCGCATAGACAGTATATATAACATATGGTGGAGACTCGGGCTTCACAACATCAGCACAGCAGTAAATGAGGATGTTTGTCATAAATGGACACTAGTTCCAACAAACATAGAGATAAAACACGGGTGTATATATATGTAAAGCAATAATCTATATTGTTTTACCAAATGTACAGACAGACAGAAAACAAAAAAGGATTGGGAAGGACATAAGAAAACTGAATTATAACATAAACAAATGAAAACTGGACTGATGTTCTACAGTACACACCATATACAGTCTTGAAACGGTGGTATAAACATTAGAAGTTTACAACTAACAAGCTATGTACTGTTGGAGCTCTGGATAGTAGAATATTTGATAAGATAAGATAGAACTTTGTTAATCCTGAAGGAAATTATTGTGCCAAATTCCTCCAGAAAATAAAATAAAATCTAATAAAATATGTAAAGCGCAAAAGTGCAAGAACAAAAAATAAATCCACAGGTACTATTGCACATGAGCACTGTACATGGGATAATTGCACGTGAAGCACGGAAATAAAACAATATTACCGAATGATGACAGTTAAGTGATGATCATTTCTTGTTATCTGTTAACATTTATGGACGTTAAAAGGGACCAATGAACCATTCAGTAACAAAATGCACTGCCTGTAATAGAAGATTAGAAAATCCTGTATTCACCACAACTGTTAAACTTACAGTGCTACATCAGTACAAAGTGGATAGGTTGTCTTCACATGAAAAAAAGAAGAAAAACACAATCGCAACAATGTAAACAAATGTATTTATGGTAAAATAAATACATAAATAAATAAATGGGCACATTAAATACAATGAAAAAGTATAAAGCATCCGCCTAGATAAACAAATTTATAAATTGCACTTTGGTAAATACTGCACAGGATTTTAATAACAGCAGAACTACTACCTAAACCCGCAGGTACTTACAGGTACATTTTAAACTGACTGGACAAACTGTACTCATTGTTGCCGCTCCTGCAAGGTTTGTCTGTCTCCACCAGAGGGCGCTGCTGCTTCTTCAGAGAAGACCCAGGTTTCAACAGACGGCTGCAAAACGATCCAAAAATACTGAAACTGGTAAGTAAATAAGGACATTTGAAAGTAAATCGTCACAAGTTGGGAAAAAAGAAAAAGATAACACATTAAAACATATATTTAAAGCCGCCTTTTTTCCTCTTTTTTAAGTACAGACGGCTTGATAGGAAAACGTATTATGAGAAAACTGAATAATTGCATATATACCAATTAAAACTGGGACCTACAGTCTATTTCAAATATACAGTCATGTGTTGATGATGTATGGCTGTTTATTTTAGTATGACAATTTGTGTCATACATTTAAATCGTTTCATAATAACTTATTCACACACTCTGTGGTAATTAAGATTCAGAAATAGTTTTTACGCGATGTTCCCTTTAAAAATTAGGAGCTTGTTTTGTCAACGTAATATTTTAATCAATATTAACGTGAGCGATGCATTAATAGAAATGTACAGGCAGGACCAAAAGGTATTGTCAGAAGTGGGATTCGAACCCACGCCTCCATTCGGAGACCAGAAGTCCCGCTTCATGGGAAGGATTTACCTTGAGTCTGGCGCCTTAGACCACTCGGCCATCCTGACAACTGTGCGGAGCCCGGCGAAACGAGCACTCAAGTAGTTTCACGTAATGGTTTCAACTCTCGGGGTCTGTATTGGGCAGAAAACTCACCTTTCCATCTCTGTTCATGCAAATATTTGATTTAGGCTGAAATGACTTCGTTTAACTCCATTAATCGCCAGGTTTTACAGCTGTTTTCCGCGTTGACAATAACAACAAAGATTGATCCGCCAGGGGGCGCTTGACATTAGAGTTTACTTCCGGGGGTCAAACACGTGACTCCCCGCCCATACTACTACATAACTACCTCCAGTCATTCTTACGAAACGTAAACACTGGACTGTGTTCACCCTGTATCTGCCTTTTGTGGATAAACCGAGCAGCTGCATATGTGGGAAAATGTCTATTTACAGGAATGCTGTTTGGTTTATGAAGGGACTCCAGGAGTACACGAAGTAAGTGGGTATTGTTACTTCTGTTACTTCTACTGAGAGGTTACAATGTAAAGTCTCATATTTTTATGATTTACGTAACATTTACTTAATCCAATTTATATAATACTAACTGTCTTCACACAGCACTCCCGAGGTTAATCCACGTTTCTTTTCTTTTCTTTTCGTGCAACTATTGTTACAATGCTGTACAGTACCGTATATCTACACCTGCATTATGAAATATAATTATATAGTTTTATTGCTTTGTATTGACACTACCTGAGCAATGACCCAAGTCCAATTACAATATGTTTTACTTGATTACTGAGTTTTAAAACGTTTAAAAAGTATTTAGTGTCTGTGGATGATCCTACACATATTTCTTGTCAACGTTTTTAATGATTACTTTATAACAGATCAGTCCAGGGTTTTCAGGGTTTGTTGGGATCATGAGCTTTTAGTTTTAAGCCGTAAAGATACTTAACACAAGGCTGATCTGTCTCACCTCTTACCCACCTATAACCACACCTGGAGTAGCCCTATAACCCACTGCAGCAAGTTACACCACAGTGAAACATGCTGTTGTAATATCTCACAGTCCAAAGGGATGTACTCGGATTACTTTTATTTTTCTGTCAGCCCAAAGATACTCAGTTTGTCATCATGTACGTCAAAGAAAATATCAAATCTTCACATCTGAGAAGCTGGAATGAAAGATTTCTTTGTGTTATTAAGATAGTTTCAAATAATTTTGAGTAAACAACCAGATCAAAGCAGCTGCCTCGGGATTACACACAGACTCTATATACAGTCTGTGGTATTACATCAGTGCATGTGGTAATACTGGTGTCATTGTGTAGTGTGGACTCATTGCTTTGCTCTCTGATCTGAACAGGAGCGGCTATGAAGCTGCAGCGAAGCATTTTGCTCCGGCCGACCTGGATGTAAACCTGAGTGGACGGTCCTTCATGATAACAGGAGCCAACAGCGGGATCGGGAAGGCCACAGCGCAGGAAATCGCCAACAGAGGTCAGAGTTTGAATAGTGGAATAAGAAGCTTCAGATTATACCTACCTACATTTTATAGCTGTTGTAATATTTTTGTCCTTTTATTTTTGAATGCTTAGTTTATTTTGATAATGTAACTTTTTGTCACACAGTAGATTGGCAATGTAGTTTTATATCTTGACAATTCAAACTTGTTTTCTTTTTGAATGTGCAGGGGGAACTGTCCACTTGGTGTGTCGAAACAAGGGGCGAGCAGAAGCAGCCAAAGATGAAATTGTGGAGCAAAGCAAAAATCAGGTGACATATTGTTGTAGGTCTTTTGTTAGAAATTTTACAAAATTGAGAGTCGGGATCTGGAGATCTTTTGTCCCTACAGTCATTAGACACTTCAACAACCCTTGCTGACATCACATCGAGTATTAAGATTCACAAAAGATGGTTTTACTGTCAGATCTGTGCATCAATAGACAAAAGCTAATTTTCTTCTATTTTCTTTCCCTCCCACCAGAATGTTCACATCCACATCGTCGACATGTCGAGCGCGAGCCAAGTGTGGAAGTTTGCACAGAGCTTCTCAGAAAACAACACAGTGCACGTGTTGGTGGGCGTCTGCAGATGTTAAAATCTGTAATAAATACACTTACAAAGTTTGCAATGAAATGTTATTCACTTGCTGTCCTCCACAGATCAACAATGCCGGCTGTATGGTGAACCAGAGAGAGTTAACTGAGGAGGGTTTGGAGAAGAACTTTGCCACAAATACAGTTGGTAAGAAGAAGAAAAGTGTTTCCAGCTCTCGCCTGAGTTTGGATCTTGTTGGAAATCGTGCTCAGTGAAGCCAAAGTTCCCAGATATTAGTCAAAATGTTTAAAGAGGAAAATTGTAACAAGACATTTGATGACATTTTTCAACACTCTCCATTGTGTACGCCTCAATCGAACTAACCACGACCCCAAATATTCCTCTTTTTGAAGCCTAAAACCTGCTTGTTAATTATAAGTTTTATTATTTTTCAGATGGACCACCAGCTCACTAACAACAAGAATTAACTGTAGCTAAAGACACCAGAATGAGTTGTAGAAAAAAATTATTTACTGAGTATTTCATGATTGAATGATTTTTTTTTAATTGAAGTCAGTTGGAGTTTTTTGGAGCCAGCATCTAGTTGCTGTTTTTACACTTCTGCATTTATTTGTTAACAAAATAAAACACGTCAGGAATTGTTGCCTTAATTAACCCTTCAAAACCCGAGGCTGCAAATATCCACCTGGACTTTTTATGCTTAATTTTTAACATGCAAAATCTAACATTCACGTGCAGTTGTAGTGTTTTTGTTCACTAAAACTCTCAAATTAAAATCCGTTTTTGTGTTTTTCTGCTATTCTTGTATCATCATCACTGTTATATCACTGTTACCACATGTATAAATCAGCTGTTTTGTCGGCTTCTGGGAGAGGCGCTGGTGAAATTACCGTAATGACACCATATTCAGTGTAAAGTGCAACATCTCTGCTCATGGAACCGTTGGAATTTTTGTGATTGCGCAAACCGTGACATAATTACGGTAATCCAGAGACGCATGTGCAGACTTGTCACTAACAACACGTTCGGAATTAAAGGAGCCTACAAAGACTCTGCTTGAATAAAGTAGAGTAAAAACTTAAAGTAAATTAAGTAATATAGTAAAAGTACTCTAGAGCTTGTCAGTGGTCAGAAACAATGGAGTGTGGCGTGTCAGCTATAGCTGGTCCTGCAGGTCAGTGCTGCCTGACAGACGCCTGTACTTACCTCTGTTTTCAGGTACCTACATCCTCACCACTGCTCTGATCCCTGCACTGAAGAAGGCTGAAGATCCAAGAGTGGTGAGTTACAACATTGTCACATCTCTGCCTGACTAGACACACTCACAGTAAACAAATGTAACAAAGCTTTGCTGCTGGTTCTCCTTCCCCAGGTGACCGTGTCGTCAGGCGGCATGCTCACACAGAAGCTGAATGTGGACGACCTCCAGTTTGAGAAGGGGACGTTTGATGGAACCATGGCCTACGCTCAGAACAAAGTACAAATAAAAAGTGATTGACAGCAGCTGTGCACAGATATCTACATGGAGACATGGGTGACGTGTCCATGTTTGTCCTCCTCAGAGGCAGCAGGTGATTCTGACAGAGAGATGGGCTTCTCAGCACAAAGACATCCACTTCTCCTCCATGCACCCCGGCTGGGCCGACACACCAGGTGAACTAGAGACAGGATGTTTCAAAGCTTAAAGGCTCATCAGCTGCAAAAATCATTTAATCATTGAGGAGATATTAGGCTGAGAGAAGAGGAGGATTTAGGGGATTGGTCAGTTGGTTTGACAGGTCAAAACTCCAGTCTTGTACTCATTGAGAGTTCTTGGGTTCAAGGGTTAGACCCGCCTCCTCACTCCTCCCTTCATATCCAAATATGGTCACTTTTGGCTCCGAACAACCAACATGGCGACTTTCAAATACCAAACTCCTGGCTTCAATTGTTAATGTTACAAATTTTTCTTCCCAATTTATACACATTAACAATAACAATTTAAATTTAATAACATTAAAATGAGTCTGATTAACAGCTGCATGCATCACAAACTGTTGCTCACAGTTGTATTTTCCTCTCTGTAGCCGTCCAGTCCTCCATGCCTTCATTCCACGCCAAGATGCAGTCCAGGCTGAGGACGGAGG
>OOFC01023659.1:87946-117958 GCA_900323345.1 Pseudochromis fuscus | reverse complement strand
CCTAGCTGTACGCTGTATGTGGCAACATTTACTGCAGGCCAAACAGCTGGGCCGCGTGGGAGAGCGCCAAGACAAAGAGCTGGATGCAGAACGAGAGACCGTGGAGATGAGAGGGGAGGGGAGAGGGGAGGGGAGAGGGGGAGGAGGTCTGGTTGTCTGTACAAGCTGTCATAAGACGTGGGAAATGCCGCTATGGCTAATTAGAGTCAATGAGACTATACAGAACGAAATGTTCAGATCCATGGGAAAAGTCAATCTGTCGAAGTTCAATGGGAGGTCACAGAGAGGGCGAGTGTGGGTGGAACAGACCCACCATGCCAGTGGTGGCGGGTTAATGTGTGTGTGTGTGTGTGTGGTCTCAGGTAGAGTCAGCGATGCTAACAAGACTTTCAGTGTATCTTATGGCAAAATACTTTCAACCCCCTCCAAAGCTGTGTGTATATAATGCACTATATTTTTATTAATCTATGTTTGAAGTGTTACTGGTGTTACCTGCTTTATAGTCTGCAGACATTAATTCATTTTTCAACTTCCAGCTTCTTATTGGAGATTAGTCCATTTTTATACCATATGAATGCACTCGTCCGTTTTTTTTTTTTTTATCCAAAGACTGTATATAGAAATGGACGAAGCAACTACATCTCAAAAATGATGAAGGCCAATGACAAAGTGCAATACCTCCGACAGCCACTAGGTGCTGGCTCAGAAAAACTGTGGCTCCAGTTGACTTCAATTCAAAAATCTGAACTTGAGTCTCATTCCCATTGGACAGTGTCCTCAGGTTCAAGGGTCGGACCAATCTCCTCTCTTCATATCCAAATATGGTCACTTCTGGCTTCAAAGTCCGTCACTAAATCCAGTCTATGTAGAGTCTATGTTTTATTCAAATTCATGTTCAATCCATGTAGTTTTTTCCTAGAGTGCAACACAAGATCTACAGCCGCCAAATTTAGGTCACTCAGTCATCCCTGATTTTCTGCGGTCACACTCACACACTCTCACACACACACTACAGTCTCCTTAATGTGTGTGTCTGCAAAACACTTCTGCTCTGTGTGATTTATGATATTTGGCGTCTGCGAACTAAACTTTTTTTGGCTCCTGTGATGGTAGCATGTGGTTATTTGTTGTTCCTAAAACATTTTTTACAGATTTGTCTTTTTTTTCCCCCCCGAGTTGCAACACCAGATCTGTGCATCATCCCACATTTAAACTCTTGACGCGGCTGCTGTCACTCATACTGAGTGTTGTTCAGCGTTACAGTCTCGTTAATGCCTGCAAAACACTTCTGCTTAGTGAAGTTTATTGCATTTGGCGCGAGCAAACGAAACATCTTGGCTGTTGTGATCGTAGCATGTGGATGTGTTGTTCTTTGCATTACTAAGTGATTTATTCAGCCTCTCAGTGAGCTGCTTTTATTGGCTGAAGTGTGCACACTGTAGGTTTTTACATTGCTGCATAGTTGCAAGAGCGAACATAGTCTGAGATCAGTCCTTCTAAAGGTGCTGTGTCTGAATCCCATGTTAGTGAATCTATTTTGCATTATTCAAGAAATCAACTCACTTTATTGTTTAACTGCTTCCACCCTGGAGGTCCCCGGCCTGAGGCCGAGCTCTCCCCATCACCAAGAGGGTGAGGAGTCCTACTGTTGTGTCCATGTCTCTTGTTATATTTGATAGAGTTGCAGTCGAGAAGCTTTAGATCCATTTTTCAAACAACACAACAGGACCATTGATCATTTACAGTTTTGATTGGGTGGAAGAAAGGTTGCCAATTGTTTCTCTGGATGTTTTCAAATCTCACTGCAGCTTGGTGGTAAGGATGAGATGACTTACTAACCCTGTGATCCTTAGAAGCTAAAGTTTTTCATTTTAGCCCCAGTTGTGCAGCTGTCAGTGACTAAATGTGGGGATGTTTGTCAAGTGGAAGTATTAGTCAAGGGCAGGGGTGGGCAATCCTGGTTTTCGGGACCCCCTATCCTGCATGTCTTAGATGTGTCCCTCTTCCAACACACCTAATTCAAATGATCAGCTCATCATCAAGCTGCAGAAGCCTGAAAACGATCCTGATCATTTAAATCACATCTAAAACATGGAGGATAGTGGCCCTCGAGGACCAGGATTGCCGACCCCTGGTTTAGGGTGTGACGATTTAACAAGACATAATTCATACAGATGCAACATTGCAGTGCCAGTGCAAATATAACTTTTGCATATTGAAAACAGTGAGATTCAATATCCAAATTCTTTTCCAAGATCTTTGTGCAGGTGTTTACTCTTATTGATATTTATTTATTCATTTATTTATTTATTGCCGTAGCAAGTAGCTCATCCACCTCCTTTATGCATTGCATTGTGGGTCAATAGCATAGACTGTATGTAGAAATGGACGCTCCAACCGGGTCTCAAAAGTGAAGCCAATGTAAAAAGTGCAATACTCCTGATGACCACTAGATGCTGGCTCCAGTTGACTTCAATTCAAAAGTGGTCACTTCAATCCTGAAATACTCGATCAATACATTTCAGTCACTCTGATGTCATTAGTTAAAGCCAACTCTTCTTCTCAGTGATCAGGTCCATCTGTAAATCATTTATCATTAAGAAGATGAGAGAAGGGGAGGAGTCAGCTGGAGCGTTGTTAGTTTGATTGACAGCTCTGGTTTTCAATGTGTGAGTCCACAAACCAACAGGTGACATCACATCAGCGTCGTCCATACGGTCTAGTTATATAAATTATAATGGTTTGGATTTATATGGCGCTTTTCTCTGGAAGTCCAGACTCAAAGTGCTCGTACAGAGACCATTATTCATTCACACCCCTTCATACTGGTGGCGGTAAGCTAAGCTAGCCACAGCTGCCCTGGGGCAGACTGACGGAGGCACTTATCATTGCCTTATCATTGAATTTGTCACTTATCCTTTAATTTATCCTTTATTTACCTGTTGTCAAATTTCCACAAGTAAAACTCACCAAAACGTTTTCATCTGAACACACCACACCACAGTTCAGTTGGTGCAACAGCTAATTCAGTTAGACCAGTTTTCCTTCAAATGCTTCTGAGCTGATCTCTAATCTGATTTGTCTTTTCAATATCCGTAATTGATAACAACTGTAATTCTTTAGGAATGAGATTATTTTAATTCCTTGGCAGGGAATCAGTCTCCCTCTCCCCCTTCACACCTTTTCACACAAATTCGACTCATGTGTGCGACGCTGCAGGCTGTAACACAATGGCGGTGGTGCGCTGCTACACTACATCATGAGGTCTGCAGCTTGGAGGTAACAAAAAAAAAAAAAAAAGGGATTTCTGAAACAACCCTGCTTGTGCCAATCAGGAGGCAGCAACACAGAGCTGATTCAGTCCACATCCCAGCTCTTCCTCCCGGGTACAAATCCAGAGGTTCATTGTGGAAACCACTGAAGTAATGGAAGAAGAAGGGGAGCGAGAGAAAAAAATCATATGCTACTCCCTCAGGGCGAGTGAGTGCTTTGGCTAAAAATACTCATCCAAATTTCTCAATCACGCTCTGTCCTACTCCGCCACAATGCAGGAGCTTTAGAAGTTAAAAGGCGTGGAGGAATTAACGCAAAGAAATAGGCCGCTACTGCATTCCCCCTCCTCTCCCCCTCCGATGCTCAGATGCTCACCCTCCCTCCCCTCCCGTCTCCCCTCCATCGCTGACTGCCTTTAGAAATGGAATTAATCCTTCTGTGATCTGTGATTTTGTTTTTTCTTTCCTTCCCATTTTCATCTCGGGTGCGACGCGAACACCCCGTCCTCTCCCCAGAGGGATGTTATTGCTTGCACACGTGGTTTTTTGGTGAGGTAGTAGAAATGTGGAAAATGAAACCAAGTTTGCTTGCTCTCTGATCCCCTTTAGTTGAGATGAGTAAATAAGGAATGGTTTCAATTAGGCGGCGCGAACACAGCCGCTGGCGACTTCTTAAGTTGGCTTTAATCACTGTGTGAGCTGCTAATAATCTCAACCAGGGGCCTTTAAATACACAGGCCCTACATTTATTTATCAGACCCAAATTTTATTTATCATGCTGTCCCCTGAGCAAAGTGTTGCCCGGTGCTAAGTTTCCCCGAATCGTATGCTGTTGTAAAGATGTTTACTCTGCCCTGAAATCGTGTTATCCAAGAAGAATCGCTTTGTTTGCGTAGATGAGAGTAAATTAGCGGCCTCATGACTGCTCCACGCAAGTGTCAGTGTTGTTTTGTACTGCCAATATTCAAGCCGCATTTTTTTTTTTTGTTTTGAAGGAGTCTGCGGTCGATCAGGCAACCAATCTGGTAAACCTTACATGGCAAACTGGCAGCCAATTACTTCACTCCGTCTTTTTGTTTACCCTGGAAGAAAATTCTCGCTACATATCAACAGAGAAGAGCCCTAAACTCACAGGAACAAATCGCTTCGTGACAAATAATGAGAAAAAAGGGGCTTCTGGCTGACAACCAACAAATTGGTTTTCTGGAAAATTGTGTTAGCGCAAAGCCGTCAAACAGACACTGCCATTAAACACAGAGGAGGGAACAAAGCGGGGGGAATGTATGTATGAATGAATGTATGAAGAGGGAGTGATGGCTGTGTCTTCTGGCTAATGGGAAGATGCACGATCATTTTCTCACTGGTTTGTTGTGAATGACAGATCAGGGGTCAGGATTACGTTTACGTTGTCTGACGATCAGGAGTTGTCTCTATCAAAGCCCCGCAGTCATACAGCGATCACCTGATCACTGCCGACAGGTGAGGGGAAACCCTTACACATGAAATATGTTCAGCCACACTGTATTTAATCACACTCTCAATATCACAAGTTAACGTAGGACAAGAGCAAAGGCGAGGTGTTGGTTTCATGTTTGAACTAGAAAGCACTCAGAGAGCACAGGCCTCCATCATGGTATAATCCCCGTCTGATTTCTACCAGGTTGTCTCAGATTGTTGACAGGATCATCCTGCATATGGGTGAATATTTCAATGTTTAAAATTTTACCCAAAGAGCCAAAACATTTCACTGTTTCCAGATTGAAATACTGCTTCTTTCTTCTTGCTTACAGACACAGCAGCTGTGTTTTGCTGCCCCCTACTGGTTACTATCACCACTGTCACCCATTATGAGTAAGTATGGGGATTTTTTTGGAGGGATTTTTTTCATATGATCTTGACCAGAAATATACTAACTTGTTACTTAGGTGATGGGCAACACTTTCGCTCTCAGAACACTCATCATAAGTTTTGTTTTTGTTTTTTTCGTAATGTTGCTAACAGACGAATAGACAGAAAAACGCAGGAGGAAACATAACCTCCTTGGTGGAAGTAGTGAATGACCCGAACAGGAAAAAACAATCCAAACCAGAAAGCACTCAGAGAGCACAAACCTCTGCAGAGGTATCATCCAGCTGTACTGATGCTGTAGACTGAACACTGTTGCCCTCTTGTGGTGAAATAGCAACATTATCCTGTTGAAATATTGCCTATTATAACAAATGTGGGGATTTTGTTGGACAGGATCCCTAATCCTTTTTTGTATTCAGGTGTTTCAGGTTTAATGTCAGTACAGTTTAGACCACATCACTTTGTATAAAGAGTTAAAGTGTTTGTGAATGTGTTGATCATGGTGAACAACGACACAATGTCAGTTTTATCATTTACCTCATCATTTTCTGAGCTCATAGTGTAATGTGCTCATTGTGAGATATACACTCAGAGCACCGGTTACCTCTAATGTTCACAGTTCATGACTATGGCAGCTTTCCACCCTCTCACATGACCCTCTGCGATCACTGGATTTTGGTATTTGATGAGAATCAGCCTCTCAATAAAGCTTATGAGGAGATTTTCTTGCTGCTGCTCTGCCCAAGGTCAAGAATGAGCTGTGAGCTTCAGTCTGATAGTCAGATTAATTCAAATTTCAATACAAAAAAGATGTGAAAACGAAGGAAAAAATGTGGCTGCACCAGTAATGCAGAACATGAGTTACATAAAAACAAGATACAGCAACTAATACCGAATCAAGGAACAAGTTAAAGTAGCTGTGCGATACTGTAGGGAAACAGTTTAGCGGTGGGAGATGAGTTGCGGTGTGTGTCTTCAAAGGGAAAGTGTGTGTGTGTGTGTGTGTGTGAGCTCAGCCCCTACATTCAGTCCAGAGTGAAGATGTAAACATGCAGTTTGAATATGCATGCATGAGAGAGTTCGTCTAAGGAACAGAATAAATATTAAACACCCGCTCCATTTATTTCTCTGATGCTGACCACATGGCCACACATATTTAACTGACTCGTCACTTGGACTCAGCAGCAGCCCTCATTTCGTGTGTCTCATATCTGGACTTTATCCAGATATGATTTAATAGACCCGTATTTACACTAACAAATCTGATCGCATCTGTCCGTGTTTTCCTGCCCCGCCAGTGGAGTTAGGCTCAGAAAACCCAGAACAGTCCATGTGGTTGAAATGCAACCGGAGCCGTTCTGCCAAAAAATCGACAGCGTGGATGACTCACACGAACGGGGTTACAGAGGAGAGCTCAGTCACACAAACAGCGATGTTCGCTTGTTGCCCTGATTAGCGACGATCACAACACACAGCAGCACACACACCTCATGACTACCAGATCTGAAAAAAGAAAAAGCTGCAGCCACTCTTTCAGGCTTCTTATAAAATGTAATGAATATGCAAATCTCAGTGTTTTGATTATTTGAGTGCCATTATCACGGTGCCAATAACCTGGAAGTGGCTAACTCTGCACCCCACTTACTGAGATGCATTTAAATGCTTTAGACATCTGGCTAGCATGTATCATAAAGCTCCTACCTAAAGCATCCACTTTAGGTGGTTTGAGCAATTGGACAGTAATACATCTGCAATATTTCTTTAGTGAGAAGTCAGACTGCAAATTGCTTTATGCTATAAGGTGGGCTAAAACAGGAAGTAATGATCCTGAAGTAAAGTTAGAGACAGATTTCTGAGTCTGAAAGATTATCAAAGGCCAAAACACTAAGGATGTGCAACTCTACCCTGCAGGACGACTTGATGTGTATCCTGATACAGTTGCTTTGATATGATTCAGAAACAAAGTGTTTTTTGTGATAATTTGAAATCTGATGCACTTCTTTACAATTGCTTAAAGTTAGTGTTGTAGTACTCAAGATCAGTCTTGGTCTCGAGACTGGTCTTGAGTCCAGTTTTTAAGGGTCTCAGTCTCATCTCAGCATCAAAGGCATTTTTACTCGGTCTTGTTTCGGTCTCAGAGAGGGTGGACTCAGGCCAGCACTACTGTGATAAGTGAGAACTGCCTTCCTGGTGTCATGTGGTCTTTGTGACACCCGGAGTGACATGCCCCCATGTCTAGGTCTTGTCTTGGTCCCGATACTCTCTGGTCTCGATAATGTCTTGGTCTCAGTTGGTACAGTCTTGACTACAACACTAGTTAAAGTCATTCTTCAATCTCCCTCTCATGCTTCTTTTGTCTCATTACAAAATAAAACAATTTGAAAAATGTGGCAATAGTTGGGATTCACTGGTCTTTTATGTAAGACTCGCAGACGAAGCAAGTGTGGCTCAAAAATTAGGTCAAAGCAGAAATGCAAAAAAGTGTAATACACCCGATGGCCACTGGAGGCCAAAAAACTCAAACAATATTTTTTTTCCACAAATCCTTCTGGTGTTAATTGCTCTTCCCTGGGATCTGGTGGTTCATCTGAAAAACTAAATCCTAATGAGGTACACATTAGGCTTCAAAAAGATGAAGATTTGGGGGCGTGGTTAGTTTGATCAACAAGACTGGTCTCCAATGAGAGCAGTGCTGAACTCTCATACGCATTGGACAGTGTTCTCAGGTTCAAGGGTTAGACCCGCCTCCTCACTCGGCCTTTCATATCCAAGTATGGTCACTTCCGGGTCCAAACAACCAACATGGCGCCGATCTCTTGGCTTCAAAACGTGGACCCACAAACCAACAGGTGATATCACACTTGCTTCGTCCATTTCTATACACAGTCCATGGTAGGTCTGTACTTCATAACTCACCAAGGAAAGCCACGAGTTTTTATTATTTTATGTCATGAGAAAAAATGGAAAACAAACATGTCATTTCAGAATAACACATCATTGTGTTTACTATGTCTGCAACAGACACAGACAAAAAAAATCCATCCTGTATGAACAAACATTTTGACATTGTGAATATAAACTCCAGTCTGTCTCACACAGACATGCCCAGGAGCCTGACTGTGGCAGTTCGGGGGAGAAACAGGAAAATATGGTGGTAAATTGTATCTGTGTTGTCAGAGTGAATGTTTTTCCTTCGCTAGCAACGTTACGCTAATGTAACTTTTGTTTAAGTAATGCAACGGTCCCACGAGAGGATGTTGCTATGCTTCAGTAAACCTTTGCACATACTGTACTGACCCAACAAATTAATCTTAGGCTTTGCTTCCCATCTGAATACAGACATCAGTCTGGATTTTTGGCAGTGGCTCTGCTGTACATATGTCGGCTACATTAGTTTTTGAGTAAAGTTACATAAAGTTTATGTAAATGGTGTGACAGCTTCTCAAACACCTTACTGCTTTTTCATTCATGCATCGATGGAGATATCACTGGACGAGATCTTAAGAAGTTAAAGAAAGAATCTCGATACATCAGATGAAGCAGTTACACTGTGCACCTACTGCTCACTGATCTCCACTGTACCACTGATTAAACAGAAACAGGGGGAGTAGTTAGTAACATGGACTGTAAATACAAATGGATGAAGAAATCAGGTCTCAAAAATGAGTTATTCTGATGTCATTAGCTAAAGTCAGCTCTTCTTCTCAATGATCTGATCCATCTGAAGATCATTGATCATTAAGGAGATATTAGACTTTTTGGGGCGTGGTTAGTTTGATTGACAGCTCGAGCTCTCCACTGACACCAGATCTGGACTCATGTCTCGTGCACATTGGGCAGTGATTTCTGGTTCAAACGTCAGACCCACCTCCTCACTCCTCCCATCACATCCAAATATGGTCATTTCTGGCACCACTAGTTTATTTGTATGCTCATGGTCGACACAGCTGTGTTCAAAGTGGGAGTCTGCAAGCCAGTGGGTGACATTATGATGACTACGTTCATCTCTTATACACAGTCTAAGTTACTGTGTTACTGAATACTGCAAAAGAGAAAGTGCAGGAGGTGTTGTGGCTTCTTTTTGGACAGACATGACAGTATTTAGTACTAATGATATCTAGTTAGTGTTTACTGGTGTTTCAATGGTCCAATCAAATTACTCCAAACACCCACATACTGTGACATGTCTTTGCTGGACATACATCACGATACTGAACTTCTTGGAAATACTGTCTCAGGTGGACTTTGCTTGTGTTTCCTTGTGTAACCTTCTTTGTTTACTCAAGATACATGAAGTAAATCAAGTCAAGACTGTTTCTGGTGTGTATGGCATACGTTTAAAAACTCTTCTATCCTGACACAGATGCCCTTGAGCAGAGCATCAGAGGCCCAAACTGAACAAGTGCAGTCTGTGTGTTGAGTAGGGAGCACAGTAAGACGCCATGTATGCTCAGTCAACTTTCTGCAGATAATTCTCACTTTCCATGAATAATAAAAGAAAAAAAAAAAAAAACTGTCAACTTTGAATTGAGCCCCTGCCTCTGACACTGGCTCACTTCCCCTCATAAACCCGTCTGCCATGTAAGCACCTCTGAGCTGCAGCCTGCCGCATTTCCATCACTCACCACATTTAAAAATAAATGAGTAAATATGAAATTAATAAGCTGAAAGATTGGAGTGCCGAGGCTCTGCACACACACGCGCCGTGCAACGCCTCTGGGAGAAATGCTTCGACCACATTTGCATGGGGGAGAAAAATAGCCCGGCATATATTATCCACCCACTGCAACTGATTTTTTGATCCTGCTGCTCCTATCTGCCACATCTCTCATTTGGTGATATTGCCTCGCCTCATCATGATTAGAGAATTGTTTGTTTCTGCTAATACTAACGGCTCAATTAGCAGCTGACGTGTTCATACTGGCGCAGGGAATTGAGGAGGACAGAGTGGTTTTTTTTATTTTATTTTTTTTAGATTTTTTAAAAAATGCTGCTGTGCCACCGGGGACAGGAGGAATTTATTTCTGCAGTGAAAACAACAAGACTTTCAGTTTCTTTTCCACACAAGAATAAAACAAGTAGATTTACTATTGTCCTTTACATGAGTATAATTGCGTTGAACATTGCCAACACGGCCACTTTTATGTGAAATGTGTTGCTAATTTTAGACATTTTAGCTTCTTTCTGCAATTTTTTTTTCCAGGCCTCACTTTTACTGTTTAGTTTCAGCTGCAGTTTTCACACAGCTGTTAAATACTCATGGAAACAAACTACAGATCAGTTTGTGAACATTTGCAGCTAAAGATAACTTATTTGTTCTCAGAAGTTGGTGGAAACCAGAACAGATCTACAGGGACAACAAATACTGGACTTGTATTAACGCTGATGCTGCTCCACGCATGCTGGATATTTGCTTTATCAACCTAGACTGTACCAAATTGCCTTCGTTCTCACCAAGTGGGCATTAAATTAAACAATGCAGGTATGAATATTACCACTACACAAATCTTAAAGTATTATTAAGAGATTTTTATGGACTTAAGAGCAATCAACACCACATTGTCCTAAAGGTGACACAGCAAACTTGAAATGAAACTTCTCCTGGAGGCCAAACACAGCTGCATCATACAACGTTCACTGTCCTTTTAGATTTGTTTTAGGTCTAAACTGAATCCAAAGAAAAATGTCACTCGTTTTCTAATTTATTTTGTCCGGGGTGATTTTTCTTCTTTAAATACTGTAAATAGACAGGAAATGTGGGGAAAGAAATAGTGTGGGGATTGGCAGGCTGCAGCACGTCTGGTCGACTGGGAGTAACATCAGCTGCTGAGGATTTGACAATAACTATCCAGAAGTGAAATTATTCAGACGAGAGGGAGGAGCTGAGGAAGCCTCCTGTGACGACACTCAATGCTCACTCAAAGCTGCCACGGCCTTAATTATACACAACTCAAAGCCTTAATACAATTTAATTAGTTGAAAAGTTAATTAGTTGTTTGAAAATCCATTGGTTGCACAGTTGTCATAAGGATGTGTTTTTAGAGCCTCAAGTGGCCATTTGAGGAACTGCAGTATTTTATGTATTGACTTGGCTGCAATTACCATGACGGCAGTGGCTCAGTGGTAGAGCGTCCGATTCCCGCTCCTCCCAGTCATTGTCGGTGTGTCCTTGGGCAAGGCACTTTACCCACCTTGCCCTGCATGAATGTTGGATGAATGGGTTGGTGGTGGTCGCTGTAGGTGCAAATTAGCAGCCACGCCTCCATCAGTCTGCCCCGGGGAAACTGTGGCTAGCTTAGCTTACCGCCACCAGTATGAATGGGTGTGAATGAATAATGGTCTCTGTGCGAGCGCTTTGAGTCTGGACTTCCAGAGAAAAGCGCCATATAAATCCAAACCATTATTATTATAACCATTATTGTGTAGGTGTTTGTAAAATCTAAAGGTAATATGTTGTGTCCCTGCAGACTGGATTCACACCCCTCCACATTGCTGCACACTATGAAAACTTGAACGTAGCTCAGCTGCTGCTAAATAGAGGAGCCAATGTCAACTTCACCCCAAAGGTAGGGAATAACTAATGGCAATGGAAGGTCAATCACTTCCCCTTGCTCTCTCTTCTCTGTGTGTTCACCTGCAGTAATCTGTGTCTCTGCAGAATGGCATCACTCCTCTGCACATTGCATCCAGACGGGGGAACGTGATTATGGTCCGACTTCTTCTGGACAGAGGAGCACAGATTGATGCCAAGACCAAGGTGCAGCAGATGTCTATCCTACTGTTTCTGAAGCTCTTTAATCCACCGACTCTCTTCAGTTTTAATTTTATGTATCATGAACTAAATCACAAACCAGCATCCCTCTCTCTCTCCAGGATGAGTTGACTCCTCTGCACTGCGCAGCCAGAAATGGTCATGTTCGGATCATAGAGATTCTGCTGGACCATGGAGCCCCCATCCAAGCAAAGACCAAGGTAAACCACCAAGAGATTACTGCAGGGAACTCTTCACTCCTCGTAAAATGAACTGAACTCTGTGTTGTTTGGTAATAAGCACAAATCAGTGGGCTTTGCTTTTATTTTCCTGCTTTTGATCATGTAAATGAAAGTAAAAGTTTATAATTTACCAGCTAAACCCTACCACTGATTCCTCTTGCTGCTGCTTTTTGCTCTGATTGTTATCACTGTAAGACAATTTCATTTCTGTTTTCCAAAGGAGGAGAGAGTCAACATTGTTCCCTTTTATTTTTTTTGCAGAATGGCCTGTCTCCAATCCACATGGCAGCACAGGGGGATCACATGGACTGTGTGAAGCAGCTTCTGCAGTACAACGCGGAGATTGATGACATCACGCTGGACCACCTCACTCCTCTGCATGTGGCAGCACACTGTGGCCACCACCGCATGGCCAAAGTACTGTTGGACAAAGGGGCCAAACCCAACTCTCGCGCTCTGGTTAGTGACAGACATACAATAGTGTGATACTGTCAAAGGCTTATTTTCATTTTACCTTTGTAATGCTCATAATAGCTTCTTTGCTTTTACAGAATGGCTTCACTCCTTTGCATATTGCTTGTAAAAAGAACCACATGCGTGTAATGGATCTTCTGCTCAAACAAGCAGCATCAATAGAGGCTGTGACTGAGGTAAGTAATAAATTAGTCACTGATTTAAAAAAAGAAAAAAGGACAGGGGATTAAAAGTAGAAGGATGTAAAGTTTTGAAATGCTTTGATAAGTCTGCAGGTTCATTTGTAATTCCTCTCCTTCTCTCCTGCTTTTGAACAGTCTGGCCTGACCCCCTTGCACGTGGCATCATTTATGGGTCATCTCAATATTGTGAAGATCTTACTGCAGAAAGGAGCTTCACCCAGCGCCTCTAATGTGGTGAGCAGGCACCCAAAAATTAAAAACATGACGAATAAATAAAAAAACTTAAATAACCAATACAGAGTCCCTATAGCATGGTTGCTGATCCCTCCTGTGTGGTTTGGCTCATTGTGTGTGAACAGAAAGTGGAGACTCCTCTGCATATGGCGTCTCGGGCCGGACACTATGAGGTGGCAGAGTTTTTATTGCAGAATGCAGCACCGGTGGATGCCAAGGCCAAGGTAGGCATATCCAGGGACTCGTGCAAAAGTGAATCTGCTAAAAGCCTCATGTTGTTATGCAATACATGAAGTGCTGATTTAGATATGATTCTCTCATGCTAATTTCCCCTAAACACAGGATGACCAAACACCTCTGCATTGTGCTGCTCGGATGGGCCACAAGGAGCTGGTGAAGCTTCTGCTGGAGCACAAAGCCAACCCCAACTCCACAACCACAGCAGGACACACACCTCTACACATTGCTGCCCGTGAAGGTCATGTACAAACTGTACGCATCCTCTTGGACATGGAGGCTCAGCAGACCAAGATGACCAAGGTAAAGCCTGTCCGCTAACCCTTCTGATGTGACACTTCAAGCAGTTATCCGCCCAGCCTAATGTTGTGTCCACTTGTCTATTGGTGCCTCTGTAGAAAGGCTTCACTCCGCTCCACGTGGCCTCCAAGTACGGCAAGGTGGATGTGGCAGAGCTGTTGCTGGAAAGAGGAGCCAACCCTAATGCAGCTGGGAAGGTGAGAAAAATGTAACAGGCTTGACTGCATGAAAGAAACAGTGAAAAGATGAATAATGCAGTGTTTGCTGAACTTTTGATCCTGTTTGTACAGAATGGCCTGACTCCGCTGCATGTCGCTGTACATCACAACAACCTGGATGTTGTTAACTTACTTGTCAGCAAAGGAGGATCACCACACAGTGCAGCCAGGGTAAATAAAAAAACGAGATACACATGTGTCCAGACATCCTTCAAGCTGAATGTGTTGGGTTCTTGGTAATGTACGCTGATTTTTCTCCTCATGTCTGTTCTCTAGAACGGCTACACTGCCCTGCACATAGCATCCAAGCAGAACCAGGTGGAGGTGGCTAACAGCCTGCTGCAGTACGGAGCTTCAGCCAATGCTGAGTCACTGCAGGGAGTCACACCTCTCCACCTGGCCTCGCAGGAAGGAAGGCCCGACATGGTCTCCCTGCTCATCTCCAAACAAGCCAATGTTAACCTCGGCAACAAGGCAAGAACAGATGATGGAAGAATGACAGATATGATGGGGCATTAATATCGTCTAGACTAAAATCAAAGTGTGCACTTGATTTGTTTTTCGTGTGTGATGTATTTCACCATTGTCTTTTGACTCTTGCAAACAGAGTGGACTAACCCCCCTCCACCTGGTGGCACAGGAAGGACATGTTGGCATAGCTGATATCTTGGTGAAACAAGGGGCTTCAGTCTATGCTGCCACACGGGTAAGACCTTTTTATCTCGTGGTCCTACTGTAAGAAAGAGGTGGAAATTTGAACTTTTGAGGCTATGAGAGCTTCACATTCAGCTGCTGCAAAGTTATCAAACCCTTGTCCAGTTAGAAACCTCTTGTATCATCCACTCAGCAGTATGAATGTTGTTGTATAATTATCCCAATAATGTCAGGGCAGACGGTTGTGTTACCAATAATGCGTGGACGACCCTGGAGAGGTTCATATCCCTTAGACTTCTGAGACATAGTTGTTACATCCTCTTTTGTTAATTCCTAAAATGCTGTTTAATGTAACTTTTCAATTAGTATTCTACTCCCCAAATGATTTAACCTTGTGTGAATTTGAACCTTTATTTAATGTAATATTCATAGGTATCACACTGAATGCCTTATAGAATCACATCTACATAATGTATTCAAATTACAGTAAAAGGGCCTTAGACCTCTGAAGTTATGTGACTAATAAGCACTGTGGTAAATAGTTTTCACTGTTTTTTCCCCCACTGTCAGATGGGTTACACCCCGCTCCATGTAGCGTGTCACTATGGCAACATCAAGATGGTGAAGTTCCTCCTGCAGCAACAGGCCAACGTCAACAGCAAAACAAGGGTGAGTGCCTCCTCCTGGTTTTGAATAAAACTACAACAAAATGATACTGGGTATGAGTCATAAGGCTGTAGCACCCTGTATCACTAAATACAGTTACAGTGCACTTTACATTTAAAGGCACAGGTCAGTATGGTTTTATGATGATATTTAATTAAAAGTCTAATGTAGGAGCATGTGAAGTGAAGTTTTTTGCAGGGTGGGAGTAACTTTGGTTTTCTGGCATAGTTAAAGTAACTTTTTATATCCACCTGATGATACCTGTAGTGTGTTGTAAAATAAATATTTCCTCTATAAAGGCAGGCATAAAGATAAAGTCAGGTGTAGGGCTAAAATGAACCACTATTTTAATTACTGACTAATTTCTTCACAACAGCCAATACATGAGTTGTTTGGTCTGTCAGAAAATAGTAACTGTTTTATTCACCATTTCCCAAGAGTTGACTTTCAGATTGTTTGATTTATCTTCCCTTTTGTCTCTCTTGCAGCTTGGTTACACTCCTCTGCACCAGGCAGCCCAGCAGGGACACACAGACATTGTGACACTGTTACTGAAGCATGGCGCCCAGCCCAACGAGACCACTACAGTGAGTGTGAATAAATACCTTCTCTTCATCCTCATGGATAAAGTTGTATCTTCACAGATCTGATTGATCTACCGCTCTCTTTCCTTTAGCATGGTACTTCAGCCCTGGCTATCGCTAAGAGGTTGGGCTACATCTCTGTCATTGACGTCCTAAAGCTCGTCACTGAGGAGACAGTTTCCATGGTGAGAAGTTATGAAACAGTTCAATGGATAGGGGATAATCATATGGAAATACTGTTGGAAAAGTTTAAGACCTTTTCTCTTTCTGTCATATCATTATTCGTTCTTTTGTTTCCTTCTGTGCCCGGCAGACGACCACAGAGAAACATCGCATGAGTTTCCCAGAAACAGTGGATGAGATACTAGACGTGTCTGAGGATGAAGGTAAAGCACGAACATTATCATTAATGACGTGACACAGTAGGAAACGATGTTGAATTTAATGTGTGAACTGGTCACCTTAATTTTCATTTTTTCCAACTCTTTTTTTTTGCCTCTTGCCCCCCTTTTTTTTAGGAATTGCACAGCTAACATTAGGTATGAATGTTTATTTCTTTCTTTGTGCAGCAATCATAGGTTGTTGTAAAAAAGTGTGGCTCCATTTCAAGCTCCCTCCATCGTTGTCTTTCTGTCTTTCTCTCGTTCCCTCTGTAGTGGCGCTCACTGTGATGGTGGCTCTGGTTTCTCATTGGCATGCACCCATAGCACCCATGTCTGTAACCTCTATATGTCCCCTCATTGTTTAACTCTCCAGGTGTCTTTTTTCCTCCTCCATGGAATGACATGTCCTTGTTTTTACAGTAACAATTCATATGAAACACATAAATCATACTTATAGTATCCATCAATACTAATATTTAATCAAATTAACTTAATCTTTAATTATTAAAACATTGAAAAACCTCCCCTGGGAGGTTTTACAATTCATAGTTGAGTGGTGTTGTCTTTGTGAAGCTTTGAAATGTGTGTATGTGCAGTTGTGTCTACATTAGTGGTGTCGATATGCACCACATCATTTTAACTGTCATGTGTTTGTGTTTTGGGAACTGTGCGTTTTGGCCAGAAGGTTGTTGGGTCAGAAATCAGAGGGAAATGGTGGCTTAAAAAAATGTCATAGTCCATGACTATGCACATTTCTAGTCATCAACATTTTTGCATTTGAAAGCAGCTCGTAAAAGTAGAGTGAAATATCCCTTGTTGTTACTTATAAGCTTATAATGACTTCCAGGTAATTGTTTTCTGTGTTTTTTTATTTTATTTTATGTTATTTTTGCTTCACTCTGTGTTTTCATAGAATTTCTGCTCCAACATTTAGCTATAAAAACACACTGTGTAGTATTTAGCAGTTAATGAGCCAGATATTTCCCTCAGGGTATATCTGCAAGCAGAGATAAAAATACAGCGAATATTGGACTTAGATCCATCTCTTGGACAGAAACACAACAGCATATCAGCCTAAAAATGATAATATGTCAGTTTGTATTTCACAGCTAGTTTCTGCTGCCCCCAGGTGGTAAAAAAACAAATCACTTTTCATAGGTTTACCTTTAAAAACCTGAAGTTTACCGCACTGCTGACAATAATGTCACAGGATATTATGTCTTGATATTTTTAGTCCCCCTGATAATTCAACCAGCAGATTGTCAGTGTGACTCTAAATTTAGAAAGAAGCTGAGTCGCCGTCTTAAAGACACATCTCATATCCGGAATGGTAAAGTGATATTAGCAGGTTATATGATGCACATAACACTTTGCCTGCAAAACACATGCATGGCACACAAGACAGGGAATATACAGCACACGAGTCGACTCATATGAACCTGTGGGAAGTGCATGCAGAGTCAAACATAGTGTAATTAAACCTGCGACATAGTCTGGCTCTGGACCTCATGCAGACTCCCACACACACAAGCTGTGCTGATACACATTCACACTGTCGGGGGAGACTCCCTTTTTGCTGCTGGTGAATTCTTAAACATTATTTCCTGTTTTGGGGGGGTAAGTAACCAAAACCCAGCGCAACTCACATCCAGATTTACTGTTTGTTGAGAGGAGGCTAGAGAAGAGCTTACACTGTTGTTATCATGTGTGGTGGTGGGTGATGCTGTTGTGATCGTCTCTGTGTTTGTGTGTTTAGGAGCAAATTTCTTCATTCATCACTCTGAAGAAGCTAAAACCCTCTCACTTCACTGCCTATTTACTAGACAACTGTTTTTTGAAATGAGATGATGCTGATCCATGCTCTTACTAGAGACAGTGCACTATCCATCTATATCAACCACATTTATGAGGCGTCCTTTTTAGTTTGCTGTAGTAATGTTCAGAGATTTTGACTTCAAAGTGTTGGACATAGCAGCCTGAGTCTACACCCTCACTGTAGTCGCCTGCTGTGTTTTCCATGTCCTCATACACTATTTTTTAAATTATTTATACTTATTTTATTTCTTCCACTGACTAGCGGTAACAGGTGCAAAGACCATTGTCAGTAATTGTGTCATTTCACCAGTCTAACCCCTTAATAACAGAGCCATCACCTGGGTTGTCATGTTGTCTAACCCCTCTAACAGCTAGTTAACAATCTCGTTCTTTTCTTTCTCTCTTTCTCTTGTGCTGTTTCACCAACCTGACCACGGTCTGTTCGCTCTCTTTGGCATGTTGTTCTCTGAAGGAGAGGAGCTCTTGGGGACAGAAGGGGCCAGGTACATGAAGATGGATGACATGAAAGACCATGATGACGATTTCCTCTCCCCCAAGAAATCACTGGAGTACGAGAGAGGGCTGGGCACAGCGTAAGGGGGGCTGGGCGGGGAAGCAGGGGAGAGAGCCAAGCTAGTAGCCATAGGCTAATAGGCGGATGGATAGTAGGGGATGCACCGTAGACACTAAACACCAGGATGAACACTTGGGAGGACCTCACATGTAACGAGATGTCTTCATTCTGACTCATTTGTTTTTCTCTTTTCATATGACAGAAATTACTCGCCAGCCATTCCCAGGATCCCCCGTGTCTCTCCAGAGACTGTTATCCTGAAAGAGCACGAGATCGATCAGGTACTGTACAGATCAGCATGACTGAGACACGGCAAACTGAAAGGAAATGAAGAGCTGGGGGTCTTGTATTGAAGCTTTCTTACTGCACTAGCCTGAATCTTAGCCTCTATGGTGGAAACTCCAAAAACACAAAACCTATCAGCTCCTATAATGCACCTCTGTATCATCTTTCACTTTGTAGCTGGTGTTTATGGTCTTTTAAATATGCATTGCAAAAGGGCTTCAGTGACTCAATGTCTACTCACTGGTTTTAGGCTTAGTAAGCACCAGTAACTGTGTAATGTGTTAATGA
The DNA here is from genome assembly GCA_900323345.1 of Pseudochromis fuscus. Taxonomy (NCBI): domain Eukaryota; kingdom Metazoa; phylum Chordata; class Actinopteri; family Pseudochromidae; genus Pseudochromis; species Pseudochromis fuscus. The sequence continues at coordinate 98,951 of OOFC01023659.1, read as the reverse complement.
AGATTGTGAGATGTAGTTTAAAGCTTAGTGTAAAAAACATTAAGTTTTTCCAAGGTCAACTTTCACACTGAGTTTGTAATTAGAGATTTTATCAATATATATTAAGGCTTGTGTATAATTATAATTATGTGATCCTTTTTAAAATGAAAGCAGGGATAATGTGACAATTTTAGTTCCACAGTTTCTTAGGTATAATCTTTTATCATCGCCCAGCTCATATCCTCTCCACTACCCACACAATAGTCCAAGCAGTACACTGTTAGGTTGTATAAAACATTATTTTAAACACTGTTTGAGTATGTCATCGACCTGTTATTCTGCCTGTTGTAGCAACACACTCCACTTCCACTGCCCAAAGAATACGATGAGGACTCACTGATTCCCAGCAGCCCGGCGACCGAGACGTCAGACAATGTCAGCCCAGTCGCCAGTCCCATACACACAGGGTCAGCACAGCAGGCACCAAAAAAACCATTTGATTTCACTAGATTTCTGTCTAATATCTGATCTGGCTGCTAATGGTCACAGTCTTTCTCCAATGACAGGTTCCTGGTCAGTTTTATGGTGGATGCTCGGGGCGGTTCAATGCGAGGCAGCAGGCATAATGGTCTGCGTGTCATCATACCTCCGCGGACGTGTGCGGCACCCACCCGCATTACCTGCCGCCTGGTGAAGCCGCAGAAGCTGACCAGCCCCCCTCCACTGGTGGAGGGAGAGGGGTTGGCCAGCAGGATCATTTCCCTGGGTCCAGCCGGCATGCAGTTCCTCGGGTGAGGAAACAACCCCCTTGGAATAATACAAAGATTTTTTTGAAAAGTTTTTCACCAGCTTCTCCTAACATTACAAGTTCCCAGTTTAACTCCACTGGAACACCTTGCATAGTGATCAAAGCTCTTTACATGTTTCCAGTAAGTGATTTATATGTCCTCATGTGTAATGCAGACCGGTGATTGTGGAGATCCCCCATTTTGCTGCTCTGGGTCGTGGTGACCGGGAGCTTGTAGTGCTGAGGAGTGAGAACGGCTCAGTCTGGAAAGAACATCGCAATCGCTACGGCGACGAGGTGCTAGAAACTATCCTCAACGGGATGGATGAGGGTAAGAGCTTAAAGGCGTCACGGTCAATTGCAGACTCGTGCTCCCTCACACGGGTGACAGGCTGCTGCCACAAAGTAACTGTTTCTTCTCTCTCCAGACTTAGAAAGTCAAGAAGAACTCGGGAAGAAGAGAATCCGCCGCATCATCTCTACCGACTTCCCGCTTTACTTTGCCGTTGTGTCACGAGTCCAACAAGAGAGCGACCTGATAGGTCCAGAGGGAGGCTCACTGACAAGTAAACTGGTGCCGATGGTCCAGGCCACGTTTCCCGAGACGGCAGTCACCAAACGAGTCCGACTGGGGCTGCAGGTGAGATGGGACGATGAGGAGAACGAAGGAGAGGAGAGACAGAATCGTTAATGCCTGTGTTGCCTGAAACAGACGCATGTTGGATGTGCTTTGATTGATCGTGGAATGACCTGATCATATCAGCATTTGTGCCAAGTTTTCCTCATTTAGTTTTCTGTCTGTTTATTGTTCACATTTTCCACATATAAGAGGACCTTTGCCTTTTATTTCACACATTGCATGCACTTGGCACCTTTACACAACTGTGGACTGCTCCTTTAGTGCTGATATGTTATTGCTTGGTTTTATTTTCAGTGACTTTTTTTTGTTGTGCTAATGTATTTATGTCACTGGTCATGAATATTAAACACATTCATTTGAGATACCTAAGAAATAAGTAATCTGCATTCTTGCTGTTGCCATGAAAGGCTGTGTGTGAGTTTATATGTATGTTTTAGCAGTTTTGGTATCAATAATGTCTGAAACAAAGGTGCTTTCAGACCTACTTTCAAACATTTCTCTACACAACAAGGAGTGACACCTGAGAAATAAATCTAAACATTTAAAATTTGTTACATATGTTTGTTGAAGCTTTTTGTGTGTACACACAAAAGACAAGAACAATATTTTTTAACCATAATTTACTATACTGGGTTATACATTGTTCTGTAAAGAATAATAATTAGGATCATTGAACATGGGCAATTTTTAGCTTATTTCTTTCTGCTCATCCCATCAAATAAAACCACTTTCTTTCATGTAAGCATCAAATATATTATTTAGCCCTCACTTTCTAACATTGGGGTATGCCATTTTTAAACTATAGTGAAACAATAATCAATTTAGAAATCATGAGCTTGTATTTATTTTGACACCTTGGTACTTTGTTTTATACCAGTGTTGGTGTCCGTTCATAATAACCCTTCTTACACAGGAATCCTAAATTTCTTTTGCATGTGATTTTATTCAACACGTTAAATATCTCCACAGTTTACCATCTGATTTCAGCATGCTGTTTGTCCTGATAAGTTTTTATTCCAGTCTAAGACTCAGATTGCTGTAATTCCTGTTTTTACAAAAAATTTGTAATTACATTTTTTTTATGAATGCGTAGGCCAGCAGCTTGTGGTTTTTAATCATCAGGTGGAAACTTCTTATATGTTTCAGTAAACCAAACAAAAAAGGGGAACCCAGTATGAATGGACCTTCTACTGCATGTTCTGGACCAACAGCTGACAATGAATGAATTATATGAACTAAATATGTCGTGTAAACTAACATGCTGTAACCTCTAACCTGAGAATAGTGAATGTAAGCATAATAGACATTGTTATAATATTTGATATTTCCTTACACAGATTTATTTTAACTATTTCAGAATTTTTAGGAAGATATCTATATGACTAAAATGTTGTAGTGATCATGACCTTGTGAAAAACCACCGTGCCTTTTTCTCCTTTTGTATTAACGATTGTAAATGTTTCTTGTTAACACACTTTATCATTTACAATAAAAACAGAGATTTAAAGTCATACAAGCAGTTTGTGTTGCTATTGTTTCTTCATCTTGGAGATATTTTATTCACTGTGGACTTCTTTCTCTCCTTCTCTTCATCTTTAATTTTTCCCGATTTGTTCGACCCTTGTTTTGTTTCTATTTGCCCATCGTCCACAAACCATCATCTCATTTTACTCATCAACTCTTTACCATCTGTTTATAAAATCTCCATTGCCTCTTCATGTGTTGATTCTTTGGTTTAATTTCCCCTGTTCTGCCACATCATCAAACCTGTGCCCTTGTTATGTACTCCCTTTGTCCGTCATTTAATTTAAACCTCAGGCTCAGCCAGTTCCTGATGAGCTGGTTGCAAAGCTGCTGGGTAACCAAGCAAACTTTAGCCCGGTGGTCACTGTGGAGCCTCGGCGGCGCAAGTTTCACCGACCCATCGGCCTGCGTATACCCCTGCCCCCGTCCTGGAGGGACAGTCCTCGAGACTCTGGGGAGGGGGACACCACCAGTCTGCGCCTGCTCTGCTCTGTCATAGGTACTGTCTCAGTGGGACCAGTTTGTTTCCATAGAGTAATGGTGCAAAGCTGCTGATTTACAGTGGAGAATAATGTGACTGCTGTAGTTGGCTGAACATACTTCTGTTATTATTTTGCACATAAACTATCACAACACTGCTGCTTCTTCTTCACCTTTAATCCATTACTTTGCTGTTTCCCCTTCTGTCTGACTCCCAGGTGGTACAGCCCCAGCCCAATGGGAGGACATCACTGGCACTACCAAGCTCATCTATGCTAATGACTGTGCCAGTTTCACGACCAACGTTTCAGCGAGGTGAGTTCATGTAAAGTGTATCAACCACCATACCATAAAACTAAGGGTTTTTTTTTAATACATTTTCAACATAGTAAACTATTCTAGTGAGCAGCTGTACTGTGATTATGGAGGATGTAGATTTATATGCAGCACCATGTTGACATGAGATTGTTTCCTCTCAGGTTCTGGCTGGCAGATTGTCCTCGGACAGCTGAGGCCGTCTCCTTTGCCAACCTGCTCTACAGAGAGCTGTCAGCTGTTCCTTACATGGCCAAGTTTGTGGTCTTTGCAAAAATGAATGAACTGCGTGAGGGCCGTCTGCGCTGCTACTGCATGACCGATGATAAGATGGATAAAACTCTGGAACAACATGAGAACTTCACAGAGGTGGCTCGCAGCAGAGACATAGAGGTCAGTTCAAGGACAATACGTCATGCAGTTATTTTTCACCTTAGATTTATTACTTCATGCCATTTGCAGTGGGTTTTGTAGATTTATTTTTCAACTTAATAACTCTATTGACTCGTTGCAGGTGATGGAGGGTATGCCACTTCACCTGGAGTGTTCAGGGAATCTTGTACCAGTGAGGAAGGCCACTCAGCAGCCTCGCTGCTTTAGCTTCCAGGCCTTCAGGGATAACCGACTTCCAGTCTCTGTTAAGGTGTTACGTCCTGGCTGCCTTCAGTTTTATATTCTTTGTTGCCCTCTGTTTTCCATCAGCTCTACTTGGACTCTGCTCATGCATGTGTCACCATCTGTGTGTCCAAGGTGAGAGACAGCAGTAAAGAGCCCACTGGATTTTTGTCTTTCCTGCGCAAAACCACCAAGTACGAGGACAGCCAGCATGTGCTCTGCAACCTCAACATCACCATGCCACCATGTATCAAGGTACAGCTATTAGCACACTGTAACACACACAATACATTTAATCACAGTCAAGCTAACTGAGATGTCTTGATGGTGTTTGTTTGCCAATGGCAGATTGTTGGGAGTGAAGACCGGAGGCGAACTCTGACCCCGCTGGCTTTAAGAGAAAGATACAGTGCCCTCAATGAGCCTGCCATGGGTATGAAGCTCTCACTCTATGATGAAAGCCAAAAATGTGTTATCATACTTCATGTAGAGTGTACCACAATCCAAGAGCATGTTGAAATGTTAACAGACCGGTTACATTGTTGGTTCTGCTCTGCACTGCTGCAGCATCAATGAGTGCCATGGAGAGGACGGAGCTGAAGATGGCTGTGATCGCAGAACAGTTGGGACTGAGCTGGGCCGGTGAGTGAACAGTGAGAGTATACCCACTGTGTTTTTATGTGCGGTACACCGTCCATGTTTATCTTATGTCTAACAAGCTTGCCTAGCACGCTGCTGATTAAACAAAGTTATAACATGGTGGCGAGCCAATTAAACTAATTATTTTCTGCTTCCCTGCCAAGAGCCGTAGCTATTTTACAGAGAGAATATTCTTCCTCTTCTGGATAGAGCGATGAATTATGAATTAATGTACCATTTCAAGAACCAGACTGTGTATGCTACAACAGCATGACTCATATACACTAATTATGTAAATATTTCCTCTTCCTTACTTGATCTTCTCTGTCTTATTTTCTAAACAGAGTTGGCGCGCGAGCTTCAGCTCAGTGTAGATGACATTAATAAGATCCGTGTGGAGAATCCAAACTCGCTGCTGGAGCAGAGCTCAGCGCTGCTCAACCTGTGGGCCACGCGTGAAGGCAAGAGGGCCAAGAGTGAGAAGCAGATTTCTCTAAAACGTCTCAGTCTTTGAGCTTGTCTCAAAATGACATGGCTGTAATTCCTGGTACCCCTCCTCTTCTCCTCTATCTGTGTCTCTCCTACATTCACTGCAGTGGAGAGTTTATACACCGCTTTAAAGAGCATCGACCGTATGGACATCATCAACATGTTGGAGGGACAACCGCCTCAGCCTGTGAGACAAGGCTCCCGTGACCTCAGCAGACGCCGACACACTGAGAGAGAGCATCTTTCCCCTGGTATGACTAATGGTAAGCTCTCTCCCCAGATCCCACAATGCAGCCCCTTCCCATTGTCCCCTCTGCCTTGACCCCTGAGCTAATTCTCTAATAAATAAAAAAAAAAACACTTTCTCTTTCCCCCAAATCCCCAGAAAACAAAATGAGGTGTGTTTTCTCTGTTGTCCTTGTCTTTTCTATTCTTCCCTATGATGCCCTCGTGTATGAAAGCTGCCACAAACGTCACACTTTTACAGGAATTTACCTCAGCAACATGCAGACGGACTCAGGACACTCCTACTGTACTACAACTTCTATAGAGCCTTTGGTCATACATTTCACACTGTACTTATTTACCACTTTGGAGAGTCAGAAAAATGCTGGAAGTGTATAAAAGATGGTGATTTAATGGTGACTGTTGGGGGGTAAGTGTTGCTGTAGACCAGCTTTCAGAGTACTAATCTAGTAATTCTACACAGGAGTAAATAAATAAACTATCCTATCATGCAAGGTTATAGTTTATTGTTTGGTTGTTGAGACCAAGCTTATAGTTTTGTTGATTTTATGCATTACTTTTAAACTGACTATAACTCAGCATGATATTCTGTCTATAAAAAACTTGTCATACATGATCAGTCCACATAGATCATAAGTGTAGCTTAGCATATCTGGCATTACTACCAATTGTCAGTTGTCAGTCTTTTACTCCTTTTCCTCATGGTTTCCTTCACACATGCATATCCTTACATCTTGTTGGTTCCATTTTCACCTGTGGACGGGTGGGAGCTCGGCTGCTCCTCTCTGTACCCAGTGCAGATGATGAGTGAGCCGGACAGGTCCTCTCTGTGGAAACTGGAGCAATAATCAGAGATGTAACAATGCATACGAACGCGGCCATGACGGTCAAAAGGTGAAAAGGGAGACGTTCAGATCACAGCTGCAGTGAATCTGATAACCGTGTATCTGTCTTCTCTGTCTATCTGTCTGGCTACCTGCCTCCCAAAGGCCGTTCCTGCTTTGACTTGGTGGCGTCAAATATCTGGATATCGTGTCTTCTGCTTATTTTTCAGTAATCACAGTTTTCGAGAGGTTTATGAAGTGCTGTTTCAGTTCAGTACATCCTAAATACACAGTGAACCACCCAGCGTTTTACTTTTTAAACCTTAAATAAGAATAAGTCAAAGAATAACAGGATAAACTATGAAGAAAGGAAAAGTGAATCTATAAATGCTCTAAGAAATTGAAAAGGCACACATCAGTTTATTTTTCCTTGTGCATTAGATTTATTCATTTGAATTTGTTTTACAGCTTGTTTTACAGGTTAATTTCTTCATTTCTTTTATATTAAAGAAAGCAGTTTTGGAAATACATAAATTTTCTTCCTTTCTAAAAGTTGGATGAGATGTTGATGTGAATCTCATGTCTGTGTGTTAAATATGAAACCCCAGCCAGGGGCCGGTTAGATCAGTTAAACATAAAAGACTGATGACAGGGGGATAACAGTGAGCCAGGCTTTGCCCTGTAGTAACTTCCTGGGATCTCTACACGTTTCTTGGCAAGAAATAGTAAAATCCCAGCTTGATATTCAGATTTGTTACTGAGCTGTAGAGGTGATTGTAAAAGCAAATTGTTGGTTTTTAATGATCAGAAAAAGCCAGGCTAACCTTTTCTTTCTGTTTCCAGTTTTTATCCCAGCTAAGCTAACTGGCTGCTTGCAGTAGTTTTGTATTTGCCATAGAAACATGAGAGTGTCGATCATCTCATCTGATGCTTGGCAATGAAAGGAAATGTGTGTAAATCCAAAAATGTAAAATTATCACTTCAAGTCTGGTTCAGTCCTCCTTACATAGGAAGCTTCTTACCCAGTTTCCTATTTTGTTAAAACATCTACAGGATTTAATTTATCACCTCCACTAGAGGTAAGCACATGTCTAAGGTTAGATGATTTTCGGGTTAGAAAATGAAAAAAGAAACACTAGCTCATCATAGTAAGACCTTTTCTTTTTGATTTTTGATTTTTGTGAAGGGCCTCTAAATTCTGTCTGCCTGTTGTTGCATGGGGAGTAGTCTGAGTATCTTTAGGATTACTGTTGATGCACTGAATGTCCTTTTGGGAGCCCTGTTTTCATTCCCTGTGAATCTGTCCCTCTTTCTGTGTTTCTCTGGACATGTCATCTGCAGCCTAGCCGCCCTACTCTTCCTCCTTCTCACTCCTCTCTGAACTCTGACCTCATGCCGACCTCATGTTGACCTCTGACCCATATCTTTAGCTTTTATTTTTTTTGCGACTAGTGCATTTTATATCTTTTTATTCTTGAATACCCCACCTTTTTAAATTTCCGCTCTGTGACAGATTCCCCTCACACAGACTGTGTACTTGGCACCCACTGGGAGGGGGGAGGTGACCCTCGCTCTCTCTCACTGTTTCTGTCTGTGTTCATCACCCTATTTTATATTCCTCTTTCTCTCCTGCTGCCCTTCTTTTTCCCCACTCTGTCTTTCTCCCTTTTTCCCCCCATCCCTTCTTTCCCTGCCCTCCTGCATGTCTGCATGTGCACAAGACTTTCATTGCTCATCTCCCTCTGTGTTTGCATGGAGACACTGGGATGAGGGGCAGCGGTTACACTGAATGTTGGAGACGACGCTTTTAACACTGCATTAGCATCTAATGCTGCTTGACCAACAGACGTGTCTTTGCATGGCATGCATATTGAGAATGACTCTACTGTCTGTTACTCTCTGTTACTCCTCAGTGATCTGTTTTAGGGGGGTAAAAAAAAAGGCCACAAACCTTTTTTGTGAACTCTGACTTGTGTCTGCTCTGTTCATGTATGAATGTTGTGGTTGTTTTGTGTGTCGCTGATTCTATGTAAACTGTGTCCATCTTATTTCATGTGAAATCTATGTTTTAAATGTCTTTGTGAGTGTTACATGATGGTCAATTTAATATTGTCCCTCTCCTTGTTGTAAATGTGCTTATGGTTTACTGTGAACTGTGTAAGTGTCCTTATATGTGTTTTAATTTGTAAAATATTTAAGTGTGTTGTGGCCACCATATACATGTGTGCCCTGTGTGTATGGGCAAACGTTTCCTTTATGTGTATGTGAACCTCACTTTTTTTGTTTTTCTGATTTTATGTCTTTCAGTCCAGAGGGAGGGGGTTCACACAATCACAGACAAATTTTTCATATTTCACTCTCACCATTCTCTTACTTTCTGTTTATTCTCTTTATGTCTTTATCTCACAATCATTTCTTAATCTACTCACATGGAGAGAGAAGACAAAATCATTCATCCACAAATGTATGAAAAACCTAATAGTCACATTTTTTGTGTTGTGTGGCGTCACCAATAACGTGTTCATAACACATCATGGCTTCAGGTCCTGATATGAAATAAGCTTTATAAACACACTGACTAACACCAAATGCAGTTTCCAATACACAACAGCTCTGTTTACTTGCAAGACGAATATGTGCAGGTACTCGTCATAAAACATGTCTATAACTATATTTTCTGCAGGAGATATAACACATTTATACCATCAGTGTATTTACGGATAAAAGGCACATTTAAAAAATGCCATCAAGCATTTGTGACTGGGACTTCACGTGTCTGATGAATGACTAAACACCATATGATCATTTTAAACATGTAGCAGGAATCCAATAAAATTCCTCAGTAGTAAACATCAAAAGATTCCTGTGCCTTGTTTTTTTTATTATTATTTTTACAGTTGTAAGCACTAATGCACCAAACACAGATTTATTTATGATGAACAGTTTCCATACACATCTGACAGCAGTTAGGAGGGTGAAAGCGAAAGTAGGGCAAGGGGTGTTTTTTCTTTCTTTTTTTTTGGTGCTTGGTGTCTCAGATATCTCCTGCACTGTCAGCAGTAGTCTGCTGCCAACCATGAATCAAGTTACACCTTGTTTTCTCATCACCGTACAGTATACGCGTACAGTCTCCCTCTCTCTCACTCTCACTCTCTTTCAAATGCATACTCACAGGATCATGCATTAGGGGAATCGTCCTCTCCTGCTGCTGTTATCTACTTACTGTATGTCCTGTACCACCTCTCCTGTTTCATCCTCTGCTTCATACACCTCTTTGTAAAATGTCCTGAAGTGTTACCATCATACCACCACTCACATTTTACTTTACCTACGTTGTAATTCATGCACATGTCCAGAATAATTCATTTAGTGTTATTAAGTAACAGCAAAGACATATTAGTTGTATATTTGCAAAGTGAAAGTACACATCTTATAGACTTCAACTGGGTTTTCTTTCTTTTTGAACAAATACAGTTGTTCTCTCAATAATAAAAGTGCTCCTGCTGCTGTGACATTGTGTTCTCTAATGCCAGTGATGGTATTACAAGAATGAAAATATATTGTTACCAAGGGTGTTTAAGTACCGGCTGTAGGAGTGACCTGAGTCCACAGCACTTCAACAATGTGCAGTTTTAGTAACTGATATAATTGCACTTGAAATGCTAATTCTGATTTTTGTTTGAGGCAGCAACCGTGTGACTTTCACAACTGAGGAAAATTCAAGTCTGCTGTAATTATGTTGCATAATTGCCAATAGGTTTTATAAATATATAACCATGGTATATTGAATGCATTATAATAAATGTACTGTATGTGTCAAGGAGAGAGTGCAAGTAGCCGTGTGGTGTGGAGTGAGCTGATGTGATGTGAGCTGTGTTTGTGCGCACGTGCGTGTGTGTGTGTGTGTGTGTGTGTATGTGTGCGCGCACCAGTGAGGAGAAAATGAGATTGCCTGCGTGCATGCAATCCAGCCTGACAATATTAACCTGCCTGTTTCTGAGTGGGTTTGAATGCATGCATATCTGACATGAGTGTGAGTGTATGTGCGTGCTAGTATGAGACAGAGTGTGAGTCTCTGCTGGACAGGTGTCAGTAATCCCTCTCCGTCTCCCTGCAGGTGGCAGCCAGCAGAGCAGCATCAGTCACTGCTGGGTTCGAACCTCAGTCTCAGTCTCTCGGTCCGTCTGGCTGTGTCTGCTGCTGCTGCCGCTGCTGCTCTCACCGTCAGCGCTGGCTGATTGAGCTTGACAACCCCTCTTCTAAAAGCTGCCTTTGCTCTCTTGTTCTAAGCTCCTTGCACCTTTATTCTAGCTCCTATTGTCTTGGCCCTCACCTCTCTCCCTCCCCCCTCCCTCTCCCATTTGTCCCTTCAGCCTCCTCTTCTCCTCCCCTAGATGCCCAGCTCCTGGGCAGGGGCACTTACCCCCTCCCAGGGTCACGATGCTGTGGGGGTGAGGTGGGGAGCGA
>OOFC01023659.1:77903-87905 GCA_900323345.1 Pseudochromis fuscus | reverse complement strand
TCCAGGTTATGGGCTCGCGCAGGAAGAGCTTCTCTCACCGGCCTCAATGCAGTACAGCCTGCCCTCCCCGCTGGGTGCTGAGCCTTACTGGCAGGAGGTTTCAAGTCTGGACTGTGCACCCATTGCCACCACAGAAGAAGACACCCTGATGGAGATGTCTGATGTCCAGGTGTGGCCGTCAGGCAACAGCCCCTCCCTGGTACCTGTGGAGGACTCCTCCCTGGAGTGCAGCAATGCTGATGATTCAGAGGGTCTGCTGGGGCTGCCATATGGAAGTCTGGGTCGGCCGAACAGTCAGGCCAGCGCAGCCAGCGGAGGGGGTGGGTTGCTGAGTGGCTCCATTGAGCTGCCCGAAGACGATTCAGAGATGGGCGTTGACTCGCTCAGCACTACCACGCCAGCCTCGCTTGGGGGCACCATCGCTGGGATGAATCTTAACGGGCTGAACAATGGTCAGGGGTCAGAGGCAAGTTCAGAGGCATCAGCAGTCACAAGCACGACTGGTGGTGACGGAGCTGGAGGAGGAGGAGGAGGAGGAGGTGGAGGAGGAGGCGGGACGGGCTCAGAGGAAGGGCTTTCTCTTGTTGCAGGACAGCAAAGGGTGTATGCTCGGTTGAGTGAGTCACCTGGTCTGAGCTGTGTTGCAGATCGAAATGGAGACAGGTGAGTAGGACCTCTGTATGCCTCTCAGGTGGTGCACAGTCCCACTAGCAATGTAATAGATCCAGTTTAACTTTATTGCATGTCAGTGACATTTCTATCAGGAGGAGGTGATCACCAAGAAAAGTTATTTCACGTATAGTCCATGTACCACTTTCTCATTGATCCACTGATCTCCTTACAGGTCAGGTAATGGTGGAAACGGAGGTGGTGGAGGCTCTTTCCTTTCCTACCTGCAGGAACAGACAGGCCCAGGGTGGATCCCTGTCACTGACCCTACTCAGGCCTGGGTAGGCAGTCAGACTAAGCCCAGGCAGGCCATGGAAACCATGATGTCATCAGTACGTAATGCTGTGGATGGAGACCCATCCCGTGTGTCCCAGGAGGCCTTGCTTCAGCCCGTGAGAGACATGGGGCACTCTGAGATCTTACGGGGGCACTTCAGAGGTACCCAACCATTCGAGAAGGGTTTAGGCTTTCCACACAGAGTACCAGAGCTGAGGGCCTGGGATGACGTGCGCCTGAAGGGTCAGGTGAGTGTATTGCTCTTCTCATAGAAAGTTCAAGGTATTAAAGTCAGTATGATTCATTCCTTTGGGGACCATGGATGTCTTAAAACACTTCATGGTTGTTTATCCAATCATTAAACTAGATTGAGTTCATTCTGGCCCAAATTGCCACACAATATGCACCGAAATACTGAAAAATATAATGCACAAAGTTACACAGTCATACTGTTCTAGTTTTCTAGGCTGAATTGACACAGTGCAGTACAGCAGCTCACTACATGTTGATAAGATTACAAACAGAAGTCTGATGCATTTTGCCATTTGTTTTTGGTGAACTCAGACTTAAAAGAAAAATCAACATTATACTATGCATAATATATCCTAGACTCAGCCACACACACACACACACACACACACACACACACAGAGTCGAGGGCCGAAGATGGGCACAAACAGCATGTACAGCCAAATATAGAAAGAGTTCTCACTCTCCTGCTCATGTTACATTATCCCCACCCCAGTTATTCCCACGTGTTAAGTTTCTGGCACAACACAGACACATCTCACTGTAAAGGACAATCTCAGCTTTGAAACTGTGTTAGAGAAGAAATACAATGTTGGATTTAGAGCTGTTGCTGGATACTGCACATAGCTCATAATGGTGATTGAAGAGCCTCTGTTGGCTGCTGTTTGGAGGCAGTATGTGTTGTATAATTGTGTTTGCATAGTGATATGATTGTTTTTTGCAATATTCTGAATGACATGTTGTCGTTAGAGTAAAAAGTACATGAAGGAAGTTTCTTAGTCTTCTTACCACAGCACACAGCCACACTGGAGTAGCTGGAGGTATTTAAAGCTCTCTGATCACATGGTCAGAAAGTGAGAGAGGTGGAAATAGAAGCCTCCCAAGGTTGCTTTTGGTTGGATTTGATGTCTTTGACTGGGTGACCGGACAGTGGGAAGGAGACCGAACTGAGACGTGGGGAAAAGGGCCCACTGCCCCAGCTAATGGAGGACAGATATGAACTGAAAGACACAACACATGTTTGACTGAACCTGTGGCAAAAGGCGAACGGTTGCAGCTGTCACCGAGCTGTGTGGCAAACAGGAGTCAGTGAAGGCTGAGGGAGAGACGTGTGCAGACTGTGTTGATTTGCTGGGGATCAAAGTTGGGCAATGTGGGCCCTGGTGACTGAGCTCCTCTTCAGCTTCGTGCTGCTGGCTTTCCTGGTGATCAGCTGTCAGAATGTCCTCCATATAGCCAGTGGCTCGGTGCGGTCTGTGCTCACCTACATACACGCTCAGCTGGACCATGAGCTTGGTGAGGTTGAGGGAGTAGCCGATGAAGAGGAAAACGTCACCACCAGAGTGGTCCGCCGCAGAGTCATCCTCAAGGTACAGAGCGAGGGGCTGAGGAGAGTCCAGCAGGAGTCTGGAACAAAAAGATTTACTAGCAGAGGAACCGTGAAGAGCAGGAGGAAAATATATTGTTTGGTGGACGGTTAAAGGATGCAGTCTTGTTGATAAAAGAAGAGTTTGTGGTGTTAAGAGTAATTCATTAGATGGGATTTACAACAGTTGATTGCAGCGGGTGTGTTGAAAGTGCAGTGAGGATTAACTAAGGACACTATGGATACGAGGAAATGCATATGTGTTCAGTAATATCAAAAAACTAGGAGTCCAGTAAGTACAGTAATAAAATCCTCCAAGAATTTTATTCTGTGAAAGTACTCTCAAATTACTGTGAGAAAGTGGCTAAATTTATCTTGCACTCTTACAGATGTAAATAGATTGTCTTCAGCTCAACAAGTTTAGACTCTATAAAAAAGTCTGATGGGCGACTGTGGCATTTACTTCCTACTGTATCTCCAACTCCACAAACACTTCAGACTTTTCTACTTTTCAGAGTTTCATCAACTTCTTCACAGGTTCAACCGACCCTCGTTCTTAACTCAATTGTCCGGCTGCAGGAATTTCTTTGAAGCTATAAATAGCTGTGTAAACTCGCTGCAGCTTATTTGGGGCTGTAACCATATTGTCATGAAGCTCATGAACTGTAATTATAAGTGTCGCGAAGAGACATTAGTGAGTCCGTCGATCCCAATTGTTGGATTTACTAGCGACCCCCTCACCCCTCACCCATCTGTCACTCATCTGCTTCTCTGTGTTTCCAGTGAGTTGAGGAATTTAAGGCAGGCAAATAATTACACTGCAGTGACAGCTGTCTTCACATGTGTTAGGTCCACAATTCAAAAAGAAAAATGTGCAGTTTATTGTTTGTTAATGGTGCGAATGCTTTGTATCCACAGGGCGATGAGGTTGAAGATCTTCCTGGGGAGCAAGTAAGCGAGGAACAGTTCACGGATGAACATGGAAACATTGTCACAAAAAAGGTGAGCCTAAAAAAAAAATTAAATTATGAACTTTTAAAATAAATCTTGCAGTCTTTAACAGTTTCAATGTCACTGAGCATCTCCCCACAGAATGATTATTAAAGGAATAATCATTACAAGGTTTTTCATCACAAATGACATGTTTTGGTTTTTTTAATGGATTTCTTTATATTTCACCAACTCAGTTTTTTCTTACCCACACCCTTTTGCTTTCACCCATCACTCTCTCCCACCCTCCTGTGTGCGGTTGTGTATGTGATAGATTGTGCGTAAGGTTGTGCGCAGAGGGAAGGGTTCAGGTGAGGAGTTGGTTCAGGAGGTGAGCGTGGAGGGTTCTCTGCAGGACGCCAACGAGCTGGAGACTGACGCTGAGCAGTTCATGAGCTACGCCATCCTGGGTCGGGACAGCAGCAAGGTGGGCTTCTGATCTGTCTCACCTGAGGCTCCTGCTATTAGATAGGGTGAGCAGGGAGCCCTTAGAGCTGAAATGGACTGAACTGTATCAGATAATGTGGCTGGACACCATCTGATGAGGATTTTAAATCTATGTAGTAGCTAGTTTATAGATAATAAGAAACTGTGCAGCAGCTAAGTTTGAAAGTCTCACCTTATCATGGACTCCCAGGCATTCCCCAGCAGCTCTTATGTAGCTTAACCTGCATGAGCACAGTGTGACTTTTAAAAGCGATAGATCTGTTTTATTGTGTGTCAGGCCTAAATCACTGCAGATAGAGGGATGTGTGTTTGGGTAATTGCTTGATTGTTGACTTTCTGTAACATTAATCTCCACCTAAATATTCCTTTCTCATGTTCATCATCTGCATGTAAGAGGAACAGACCTGCACACTTGGCTCTGGTGCTCTCACAGTCCATTAGCTCATCCAGGGTTTCACCATCACTAAGCCACATCTTCAGTTCATGTGTTTGTTTCTTGCACAGTAATGACTGAATGAATTGATTGTGGTTCCTTACAGACATATTTTACAACCTTGATGAGTGACTCTTTGTCTTTTTGCCTTCATTAAAGTTTCTAGTCCTTCACCTGTCACTGTGTGCCTTATCCCTCCAATCTACAAACATTTCTGAATCAGAGCTGGGTCAAATATTATTTACAGCTATGCAGTGGGTTCACATTTAACCCCTCAGATGATTCAAGGTGCATTGTTTTATTTGTGTGAAATTTCTTGAAAATTTGTATGATGTCTCAAGTTGCTTAGCCCCATCCATTTGGAGCTTTAGAAAGCTTTTCTAAAATGTCCTTGATAATATTATTTGACACTACTCTGACCCACAGATAAAGTGTCTTACCTGTCTACCCAACTGCCAGCCATCACTTCTGTCCTTGCTTGACTGTTTATACATAATTTCTTTCTGTTTCCCTCTCTTTCCTCTCTGTACTTATTTGTCTCTCACATTTCTGTTACATCTCCTGTGTTGTTTTACTGGTTTTCCTGTCCTCTCTTTCTTCCTGGCTCTAATTGCTTCCTCTTTGGGACTACTTCTGTTTTCTTTTCTCATCACTCCCGGCCTCTGTCCGTCCTCCTTTATTTTACTCTCCCCTACTAATATTCCCTCAACCTCTTGTTCTGCTCCTGTCATCCACCTCTTCTCAATCCTCGCGCCTCTTCTGCCGTCAACCCCCTTCCCCCCGATGTAGCCCGATACTGTGGATGTGAAGAAAGGTGCTCAGATAGTGAAATGTGCCACTCTGCGGAGAGTTAAGCAGTGAGGCAGACTGAGAGGTACGGGACTGACCCACAGTGCCTCATCTGACCTGTGGACTAAACCATTTAATCCAGTCTCTCTGGATTAAATGCATCTGAATGTACCTTTAATTCAGTACTAATAATATGTAACATTATGCTGGCACAGCAAAATTACACCAAAATCTTCTGTTTTAACTAAACACAAAAAATAAGACAAATATAATAATAAATAGTACATGTCACGAGGAAATACCAAGAGCTGTAAACACTACCTACTCAACTCAGGATAGATGTTGTCATGTCTGTTTAACACAGCATTAATTTAGATTTAGCTTCAGTTATCATTGATTCAGGTGATATGGAGTAGGAAGACTTAAGAGGAATCTTAAAATTCAAATGATTTTCTTTTTGATTTTTGGATTTCTCCATGAAAAACAACCTTAATAGAAAATTTAATTTGCTGTTGCTTGCCTTCTGGCAAATGCTTTTTCATGTTTACATGAAAGTATGGAGTTATATTTGTGAATACTTAATGTGATGGACACCTGATTGATTTTATTTGTTTTACATCTTCATGCAATAGTAATTTTTTGACAATACATAATTTATCTTAAATTAGAAGTGGGACACAAATATAATTCCATTGGCTAAGTTTGATGCAAATCCATCATTAACGTCGCAATAAATCACATCAGGTCAGCTGTTTTCTTTATGCATGTTGTGATAAGCTATAAAAAGGTTGGCACAATGTGCACTCAGCAAAACGAACAACCAAGAAGGATCTTGTAAAGTGACAGCTCTCAAGGTCAAAGCTGCAAGGCCAGTACAGTGTGTGGGTGTGTGTGTGCTTGTGGGTCTGTGTGTGTGTTTGTGTATGCGACTTGCCCTTTCTAATGTAAAGGCCATGACATTCCTGAGATCATTGATATTTCGAGCGACTCACTGCCTAATGTTAAACCACTTTTGCCAACCATTTTTGCTTCAGTGCTTTTGCAGAACTAATGTCTTGTGTTGTAGAGTGTCACAGTGACTCATTAAAATAAACAAGGAAATACTTTAGGTGACATATGAGCATATTAGCCAAGTTAGTTTAAAGATGGTGTATAGCACTATACATATCTCTCACTCAGAAATACTCACATTTGCATTGACTTGTTCCAGCTTGCATGCCACATACTCTGTACATAAGTAAGACACATGTGTGGCTTGCTCTAAACCAGCACATTATCCCTCTCTCCACAGAGTTCTCCACAGGATTCAACCCCTTCACCAAAACCATCCTACATGGACACATGACCAGCAGCAGCTGACAGGAGGAAGACCACACATAAAAAGGCAGACAGATGGAAATGAACAGCAACAGACTCCAACTCAATGACAACCACAGTGGCTATGCCGACTCTCAGCACGCACCAGAAGAAAAGGATACGGATTTACTTGTAGTTTTTATTACCTTTTTTCTTTTTTTTTTTTTTAAAGAAACTGTGGGAAAAAAAACATCTACTACTAGGCTAGAAGCATGATTTCGTATAAAACCAAACACAGACAAAAAAAAAAAACTAGCAACCAAAATGTGCTTCCTGTTATCTGTATCAGCATGAGTGACTGCTGCCGCATGGCCTGTCTTTAACTACAAATACGAATACAAGGGTGGGTAAAACGGGTGGGGAGGGATGGGGAGGAGACACATCTGTATGGGACAGGCATGCAATGTAGACTACGGTCAACCACTGGCCCATTTTCTAGACCAATGGGGGAAATTTATCAAACTTAAGAAAAAGAGAGACTTAAAATACTGAGAACAACATTATCTCTAGGCAACAGGTTATTCCCTCTCCTCCACACCACACTCTTCCAGCTAAGAGCATCAAAAACTAGTTTTAAATCTGTCCCAGTGCTCTCTAAGTCCAGTGACGCTACAATTATCACCCAAGGATATCAGTGTTGTACATAATATTGTATGCACTAAAATGCTCTACGTGACTGTGTGTTACGTGTGTTGTTTATGTTATAAGATCCCTATGCGATGCCACTGATGCTGCTGTTTCAGGTACATAAGAAATTTCTCCCTGTTTTTCTTGTTTGGTTCGTTTGGTCAGAACCTATATATTATTCTATATATCTTGAGATCTTTGTGGGTACAAGAACATACAAATGTTGTGTCGCTCTGCCTGTTTTAAACGTTGGATTTATGTGTGTCCGGTTGTTTGTTTCTTTGTGCTTTTCACGTGCTTCCATCCTTTGCTTTTCGACATGTCAAACTGTAGAGGGAAGACATACTGTAAGTCATTCACTGTACTGTGGGGTTTTTGAGCTTTGGGAGACGGGTCTCTGCAGCGAGCCTGTCTCCCTGACCTTCTCTCAGAGTGGTTTGTCTCGTGGAGAGTGGCAACAATGAGATGTACGACAAGTGGCTGATTATCATGAGAGATTGATCTACTCTACCATCCCACTCCTCTGCCTTTTCTTGTCCCCACCGTGCTGTATCCTCGTGAGGTTTGCGTTAATAAGATGTCTGTCTGAGCCAAAATCCCAATACCTCTTTTCACCCGCAATCTTCCCTGTATCACCCAACCTCCACCTCTCATCCCGTCTCCTCTGCAGTCAGCCTCTCAGAGTAGATGTAGCAGTCCTGTCCACCTCCAGCAGGGGGCAGGATCCCACTTTCAGCCTCGTAGCTGTGTCTGTTGGACCTCATCATGCAGTATACCACCACACAAGGTGCACTTATAGACCATCCCACCACCACCAGAAGATGTCACTTGATGAGGGTAATGTAGCTGAAATAGCTGGTAATAATGTAGCACTGGTTTGATTGGGTAAAAGATGAAAGCGAAGGAAGGAAAGTCTTGAGTCGAGGGTCGAGGATGTGTTGAGCTTTGATGTTTGTCTCCTTGGCAGTTCTTTGGAGTGTAGCAAAGACAGTCAGTCACCAATCACTGTGATGAGAAACTGTAATACTGACCCGTAACTGTGAGCCTGGCCCTTCCCGAAGCATGTCTCTTGTTTCACTCCTTTCTTTAGTGTTGTGTCTTTTTTTTTCATGATTTACTGTCTTAACTGTACTTCAGAAGAAGCAATAACTGCTTACAAAAGGAAAGGATTGTTTGTGTGTGAGTGTGTGCGTGTGTGTGTGTGTGTGACAAAAGAGGGAGGATTTTAGGATCATAGTTTATGTTCTTCCTGAGCTTAGGCCTTCAGTATGTTAATTACAGCTTTAGATTATTCCTCACTCTACTCAGAAATGATGTCAGTACATTAGTATCCCACATTTTATCACTTTGCCTGTCTAGGAAAGAAAATGATTGATTTATTGGTATGACTTCATACCAGCCATCCCATCTGCAAAGTGCCCGGTGTTTATTTTTGCTATTAAGCTGGGAATGTAGGTTTGTTCAGCCAGTTTTTAAACCTTAATGACATTCAAATGCACCTTGAAAGAAATCCTGTTGTGTGTGTGTGTTGGTGTGTGTGGGTGTGTGGGCCCGTGCGTGCGTGTGTGTGTGTGTGTGTGTGTGTGTGTGTGTGTGAGATTTAAATGTCACGTATTCAGTCCTGGATATTGGGACATGTCAAAGTTGTGATAATATCACAGGAAGTAATATTGCAAATGGACAAAGATTATATGTGGAATTCTAATCACATATTTTTTAAAATTGATTTACCTCAATAAGCGTGCCATCTCACTCTATATCAATTACCTACATGCATTTCTTTTAAATGTTGTATTAGACATTGAATGCTTTATTATAGAGAAATGTGTAAGTCACAAAAATGTTGCAATAAGCACCCATCAATAAGTGTTTAGTACGGCTTTACAGCCAGAGATGATGAATGTAAAGTCTTGGTATACTGTGAGTCTTGTTATGAAGTAGTCATCTGTGTTGGCTCTGTACTTCAGTAGATAATAGGGTATTCACTCTGTTGTTCCAACTCAGTATCTGCTGTTGATTATCATACATATGACTTCATTCTCATTTCATCTCAAACATACACAGATGAGAGTTTTAAAGAACGAAGCCTCAAATTGGTTTTTGACATTTTAACAAATATCCCTTCATCAGATATGAATTGTTTTATCTTGTTTATTATTCACAACAAGTTAGATGTCAATAGTAATAATTAAAAAACAAGACATAGCAGTGTAAGTAGAACCTCTTATATCATAGCATACGGTTTGCTCTTCAAGGGCTCATATACTTGTATGCTTGGGTTGGGTTCTGAAGCAGGGGCCATTTATAAATCCACTGCTGATGTCAGGGTTAGAGCGAGGGGGGATCTGATAAAAAGACAATAAGTGGGAGCACTTTTCGATGGAATTATAGGTAGGCTTGGTGGCTTCGATGGCTAGTCTTTCAAGATGACAAGCATTTTTTCTCAACACAGTCCACCCCTGATCTTTTTCTGCCCTCTTACCAAATATGAGACTGAGCCAATTCTCCGGCTTTCACATGGTGACACTTTGGACGTGTTTGAAAAGGAGTCCAACAAAGTGCAAGCAGAGGGAGTAGTGGTTACATCAGAGACACGAACACTGGAAAGCCCTGCACTGAGGGACTACTGAGACGATGCCATGCACCAAGTTCATGCAAAAATATTAACTGTTGCAAAAACTAGAGAACATGTATATTCCTTTAGAATGGATTGAAGACATTATTAACGCAATAGCATATTACTCAATACTAAGGAATGCAACTGCGCACATGCACAGAAAATGTTTTTAACATAAAAGGC
>OOFC01023659.1:46022-68566 GCA_900323345.1 Pseudochromis fuscus | reverse complement strand
AAACAGTACAATTCAAGAAGGAACTACCGAGTGTGTCTCATGACAAACAAATAAACAAGCAAAAAAAGTAACAGTAGAATGATAAGTAGTAACACATTCATAGACAAACAAACTGTGGATGTGTGTTTCATGTGGTATGGTCCCATAAAGACCTGCAACTTAACATAAAAAAAGTTTTATAATAATTTATATTCTGTTATATTTTCTTCACTCGTATGTCAGTTAACACTTGTTTGACTTGTTTGAGGTCCGTCTGGTCTCATCTGTTGCCAACTCCATCCTCCTCTCATAAAGTATTGAAGAAGTTCTTCACCTGTGTATTAAAGGGCACTTTAGGTCCACAGTAAATCATTTGCTCGAAGCACATTAAACAGATCAGACTACAAAAACAGATCAGTGCATTAGATCTTGACCACCAGTTGGACTGATAAGAAATGGTGCTTCACACATTAGAAGAGGGCCCTCATGTGGTTAAGTCAGACACTGCCCCTATTAGGTCAAAATGCTGTTCAGTACATAAACATACCTTTGTAATAAATTGTTCCTGCACCTCCTGGTCCCTCAGAAACTCCACACTGGCATCGAGTTGTAAGACAGGTATCTGTTTCAACTTCTCAAAGTGGATTCTGAAAAGAGACACTTTATTACATTAACAGCCTCAAGTCCCCAGACCACACACTGCTGGCAATCATCTGTTCACAGCCGGGCAACAGACAGCTGCGAGGTAAGGGATTCAAAGTGGTGATTGCCGAACTAAAATCAGAGAAGAAGCATTCTGTATACAATGGCTGTCCCACAAGTGATGTTGTTTATTTCAATTTCTAACATTTATTTCTAACATTTATTTCATTTAAACGTGTCACACAAAATTCTGGCTGCCTCACAAGATCATAACAGCTACATACCAAATATTTAATGTAGTTGTGGAGAGGGAATATTTAATACATGAATATCACTCACTCAGTGCTTCTCTCAACCAGCCACCTCTCATGTTGAATGTGCAGCTTTTCCAAATAGTCCAGTTTGACTCCTTCCTCTTCGGCCCGTCCTCGATGCCCCAGACGCTCCATACATTTCTGAGTTACATAAAACATGTTTGTGAGTTGACTGTGTTGTCTTGAACTTTGAACATGAAATATGGTATGTCCATACCTCTGGGGTGGCTCTGAGGTAAATGATGCCCTCCAGCTCCACCTGGTGTCCAAACTGCTCCACCAGGAAGGAATGCCAGTCCTGGTAGACGGTCCACTCTGTGGCGCTGATGCAACCCAGCTCGAACATATTGAGAGCAAAGATGTATCTGGCAGAACAGAATCAAGTTTTAGTTTATACACGCAAAATTAAGAAGAATACCTGTTGTCAATAAATCATATTTCAGTTACTTAAAAACTGTATCCTGATCATTATTTTAAATAACAATTCTAAGTATATTGTACTAATGTCGAGTAAATGCACAACAGTTTCCCAGACTCCACATAATTTGATTTTTACTCACCTGTCGCTGTAGACTGAACGCTCATACACCTGGACAGGCATTCCCTCTGAGCTGAGCAGGTGAGCTGGAGGTGGCTGCAGCTGTGTTTTCAGCCGGGTCATACAGGAATATGTCTGGAAGGTGTACGACCAGCGCTGAGGGTCCTGGTACATCATCTGCAGCAAGTTGTTGACTGTAGTCTGGGGGGGTGCATCTGTACCCTGTCAAAGACAAAAGAGGGAGAGAGAGACATGGAAGATACATCAACTTTCATTCACTCATCTTCTATACCCAACTGGGTTGCGGGGGGGGGGCTAGAACCCATCCCAGCTGGCAATGGGTGAGAGTATGTACATCACATGGTCACAACTGACAGACAACCATCCACACTCACACCTACGTCAATTCCCTCCTTTAATTTCTTGTTGTGAGAGGATGAAGAGGTGTCTGCACCCACCTTTAAGGACCCACTGTCGATGTTCTGCCACTTGCTGAGAGGTTCTGCCACCACTTCCCAGTCTGGACAAGCTGACTGCAGGAGTTTTGCAAAGGTCGACTTTCCAACAGCTGTTATCATGAGATATGAGATACAGAACAGATCACTACCACCAAACACAGCTCACAGCACACATGTTAAGTCCTACAGATGATCCTACCAATGTTGCCCTCGATAGAAACTCTCTTCAACCGAGCTTTTGCCTCCTCAGTTGAACTCGACAGGCATCTTGAACAGGAGGCACTGAGACTCCGTGTCCTTTTATTGGCCATTGTCCTGTGGGTGGCTGTTGTCAGTGGCGTGGCCGTGTTTTCACCACGCGAGAAGCCGTCAGACGTCTTCCACACAAATCTCCTGACCGGTGTCAGACCTGGTTGTTGTTTTAATAATGTAGTAACACGGTAGGACAGCACGCATCGATACAGCGCAGACATCACGACAGCCGATAAGCACACTCACAACAGGATCATCACGTTTATGTGCACGTCACGTGGTGTTGCCTAATGTTAGTGTGCAAGCTACAAACAGTTCATGACCGCTAAATTAAGCTCATATTAGCTCGCTCGCCCTCACAATGTGGCCACTTTCATTATAAACAGTAGATTTACAAACGCTACTATATAGTGTAAACTCTCTTACATTGGTACAACTGATCCCGTAAAACACCTGACCCTCGCGTTTTATATATTTAAGTAAAAACTACAAATATAAGTACATAATAATGCACGTGCCTTTTTACAACCGGTAGCGTTAGCAACAAAGAACACTTCCGTACCACGTGTTGTTTACTTTCGCAATAAAAGCGTCTTAACAAAACCAAGCCCGGCTGGTTAAAAAGGAAATGAGAGGTCGTCATAGACGTTAAGCAACAAACGCATACTTACTTAGTTTTATATTCTTACTGTAAAAATACAATGACTTCCATCCTGTGTAAAAATTGTAGCACAGTTTATGTACGTTCGTAAACCCGGTAGTACTTTACCGACAGAGTCCCCTGATAGATGAGGTTCATGACGTCATTCCATTACAGCCTACAGAAAACAAAAACTCTACAAAAAAATATTTCTACTAGTTTAGTGAATGTATTTTATGTATATCAGTTTGTATATGTTTTAACTTCATGTTTATTGAGTGATTATGTCCAAGAGAAAAAAACCCTCACAATTTAGGAAATATTTGTATTTTCATCATCTGTTTCATTTGAGATACTTCAACAACATAGCACACATGCTGGTCAGTTAAAGCTATGATGCATGCATCAAGGTGATCTAATTAGTTTAGGTCATTGAATAAATAAAAAATTACTTCAGATGGTTTTCACAAGCAAAGAAATTCACTTTGATTCTGCATGGGAGTGACATATATTTGCCAGTGAATAAGAATGTTTTCTTCTTGCCATCATTTCCAACCATAACAAGCTGCAGCATTTTAAAGACATTTATTCAACATTAAATGCCTTAGCTGCTTTGCTTAAGTGGTCAAACTTACCTTTGCCCCAACCAGGTGATGGAAGATATCTGGGGTCATATTTGTGTAAAGACAACTCTACAATCCATGTGAGAATGCTAGGTGTAAGAAATAACTTCAGCTTCCAACATATGGTAAAGTATGCACTTGAAAAAAGCACAACCACAATTCCTAGTACATTTTAATAGACATTCCACACTTATTTCAGTATCTAGCTTCACAATTTACTTTCTAAAGTAAGAATATTCAATGCAAAATGTGTTCGTATAGTTGTAAATTACACTTCATTCAAGTTTCAAACCTTTGAAATGCAACAATCTATGAAACCTCTAAGTTCTTTTATTCAAAGATGCTGGCAACAGACAATTTCAGTACATTCACTGATTAAAGAAACAATTGATATAAAAAAATCAACATTGAAAGGCTTGCAAATCACACAATCACTGTTGCATTTTCAGTAGCTTGTGTTTCTGATGGTGATCTTTTGTGCTGCCTCAATCTTGAAATCACCGACACCTGAGGGAGCAAAAAAAAAAAAAAAAGTATAATTTTTTTTTTTACTAAAGTGACATTAAAGCAGATCAAAGATAGTGGCAACATCACGTGTGCTTGTGTCCTCACCCTGAGTTAGTCCAGTGCCATCAGAGGAAAGGTGCCAGAATCTGCGATCGCTCTGTCTGGCCTGCTCTCCATTCACCGCACTTAAGAAAGGTCCCCACAGACTGGACTCCTTCTCAAACCTGCACCACAGGACCAGATATTACTCTCAATGCAGCTCATACAGAACTAAGCTGAAATGCAACCTCGCATTATATAAACTCACGTGAAGCCAACATTTTTTCCCTTCAGCAGTTCAAGAGCCTCCAACAGGGTGCTTCCCTGTGGCACCTCCACAGAATAGACTGCTGCTGCTCCACTAAACATCACCACTTCTACCATCACAGTCACTTTGTTCTCACTTGGTAAAACCACCACAGGATCTATGGCCTCTAGCACCAGAGTGTCTGTAGGAAGGCAAACACCATGACAACTACAGTGACAACACAGTCAGAACCTGAAATCAGACCAAAAAGGGCAAAAATAATGCTGCACATACCATCTTCATTGAGGCACTGCATGCTTTTAACTGTAAGGTAGGATTTTTGCTGGAGGGCTGGCAGCGTCTGAGATATGGCCATCGGGTTGTGGTATGTATTGCTTCTGGCAGCTGTCCTCATTGCCTCCATGGAAGCTGCACACTCTGTAACCTCGCTGCCCATTGCCAACAACGCCTTGAACACACATTAACAGTGCATTTCAGCTACAAAGATGTTGTTAACTTAGGTGTCACATACAGACATGAAGACAAGAGAGACAACAATCCTTACTTGAACAGCAAGACCTGTGCTGAACTCATTGCCAATATGACCATCAGTTCTACGAGATGCCAGAAGCTTCAGCTTGATCTTGCTGAGAGCTGTGTCGAGTTCAGCAGCATTCTGCACATGACAACCAGAGTCCTTCACACACTGGAGGGCCATTCCAGCCATGGCGTAGGTGTCTAGGTAGAGAAAAGGGATTTCGTATTTTCCAGACCACTGACAAAGTTAACTGTTTCCATTTTCACATAATTTCAAGGACCACAAATTAGTGGGAGAGCTTAAGTTGAAGCATAAGAAGTAACAAAATGTTGGTTACAAAACTGAGGCTAAAATCTACTTCATGTAGTTTCCCTTAAAATTTGCATGAGGGGACCACAGGTAAAATTACTCTCAGGTAACTTAATATAAAGTAATTTCATGGATTGTTTATTGTCTAAAATATAACCAGAAATGCAATGCAACAACAGCAGCAGTGGCTCTATATTTCATGGTATTCCACTCCACTATGGACAGGTCACAGTTGTACATTTTCATTCGCAGTGCAGAGCACAGTTGTGTAATAATTTCAGATGCTTCTAAGGGTCAGAACAAAATTTTGTGTGTGCATAAAATCTGATAAAAACTGATCCAAATCGATTGTAAACAACTGTAACCAGTATAGAGTCTATAAGACAGTTTGTGGAGAATTTTTATCAGTCAAAATTGAGATGCAGCCCTGTCTGCAGATTTCTTGTACATAAATTATTTAATATGTATTTTAACAGCCAGAGATAAAAGGCTTTGGCAGGTTTCCACTCACCAACACTTTCAGAGTCTCCATGTTTCAGGTGCTCATGCTCTACTGCTTTGATGAGCTTGTTGCTGACATGGTTGTTGACCCTGATGCCGCTCACACAAAGGGCAAGTACACCTACAGAGTACTGGTAATAGTTGGTCAAAGGGCGTTGGCTGACTGCATAAAAGACAGAAGAAGCAAAGGAAATCAAGTTATAATGAAACTTATCTTTATAGTAATGTTCAAGAAATTACATCACACTCCCCCCCCAAAAGGTCAAAGGATAGCTTACAGGCAATATGCTCTTTTTCTGCTTCCATTTGCTTCTTCAGGTGTGTCAGCAGCGTCTCAGTGTTCTCGCCGACAGTGAATGTGATCGTGTTGAGGTCATAGCAGGAGGACTTCAAAGCCAGAGTGTACAATCCCATGAGGCCAACTACAGACTGGCTGTTTGTGAGAGAGCTGAAAGACACAGATTAAGATTCAGGTTAGATTATCACAGACAAAGATCACATCACATTTAGAATAGCATGCCATTTGTTGTGTGAAGAATTAGCATTAAAGAATTTTGGGTATTTGTAAATAACGCAGTACCTCTGAATGTCATTGTGCAAATGATTTTTCAGTCTGTTGAGGTGTTCGCTCTCCTTGGCGAGGTTGTGGGAATTTGAAAGACGTAATGCCAAGTGGACACTGGGATTGGAAAGTGCTTCCTGGCTCTCCAGAGAGCGAAGCAGATTCTTGTTGAGTGACAAAAGCAGCTCCCCATGGGATCCTGCAGTATCTGGATTTTTTATTTTTTTTATTTTACAGAAGAATAAAGAAAATAAACAGAAAAGTCACTTCACATTAAAAACAATCTTACAATCATCCTCTTTTTGTTGTTGCTGACATCAACATGAACTTTTGAAGCATTGCAAAACCACAGCAGCAGCATCAGCAGTTCTGAACTCACTTACAGAATCTTAATGGTTGAAGATTTTTAATAAATTAAAGAATCAGTTGATATTTTACCCTCAGAATTTAAGACCAAAAAGATACCACATTCTGTTAGTTTTACTGGTTATTGGTAATTCTGGACCACTTTTTTTTCAATGAGCAACTAATATGAATACCATTTAAATTGATGAAATAAGTAATTGCAACATATGTGAATTTCCAGACTGATGAGACAGTGTATTTGCAAACTGGTTGCCTCAGAGTCCCTGAAGATTGCGTAAGTGAAATCGGAGCTTTTTTCTTTCTTTCTTTTAAATTATTATTATTAATTGGGTACAGCTTGATTTCTTTATGGCTACTTACCACATGGTTTACTCGAGGCAAAAGCCAGCAGGCCTGTAATTATGACCAAACGCAGCATTCTGGATTAACCTGCTAATTAACACAGAATTCGAAAACTTAATCACCTCAGTAAAAACGTTCAGGTATAAATACAGATAAACAATACAGATCAGAAAACTTGTTTGACATGTTTTAGAAAACAGCTACAAAGATGTTAAACAATAAATCTGAAAATTATATAAATGCCACACTACTCGGTGATGGCAGCACATCATATAAGATCACTGTTATAATATTTTTGTAGTGGTGTGAAATTATTAATCTCAAAGGCTTTTTACAAACAGTAGCGTCCTACCTTCAAGGTGACCAGCGTGAACAATCAGAACTGACTGAGGAAACTTTTAGAAACAACAGCTTCTAGCGCCTCACTGTCACATGACTCGTCATTTGAGATGACAAAACGACGAAACAGCCAAAAGGTCCCTTTACACACCAGCTGTCTGAACATAAACAGGAAGATAGTGGAAATTATTTGGCCAATCGCGTGCGCGCTTTGCTAGTGACGTCAGTGTCTGCGGAGTGAAAATTTAAACTCAGCAGCTGCAGCTAATATTAACGCATCACTAACAGCTGTTCACAGGCTAACTTTTCTTTTGTATCTGACACAGTGCTTTAACACAAACGTTAAGTCGTTTCTCCGTACGCACTACATTTCCCACAATGCACCTGCGTCACCGAATCGAACGTACGTAAGTTCTAGAATAGTGGCGAGTCTTCTGGCGCAACTCACTTTTCCAGAATAGCTGGCTAACGTCAGCTTAACCCAGCCTCCCTGAAGCAGTCCACGCCACAGGGGACATTGCTGTTATTTCTGTCGACGGCGGCATCGTATTGTTAGGTTAGTAAGACTGGAGACTGCAGAGCCTGTTTTTGTGCGCTATTCGGGATATTTGAATGGAATATAACGTGAAGTGAGCGCAGGCAAAGCTAGCTAAACATCGACAGCAACAACAAACACATCAGGGGGGCAGGGCAGCTGCACAGGTCGGTCTTTAACGCTGTATGTTTGTGCTTAACTCATGCAAAGTTGTTAATAATGGCAGGAATGTAGCTGGCACTATGTTTAAGAGCCGGTTTTATTCGTAACATCATACAGATGATAACATGCAACGTTGGAGCTAGCTAAATGGGACCCAGCTGACCAAGTGTAAACAGACATATGACTTATGCGTCATGTAGGTTAGAGAAAATACTATTATCAGCTTATCTGACTGGTACCAACACCGGTTTTTCAGATCAGGTTCGTGTATAGTTACCTACCCGCCTGTCTATTCAAATCATTTCATCAACTGGACCACCATGCATCACTCTGCACCCTCAAGCACTGAACTGAGGTCTCTGCCAGCCATGTATTCATTTTCAGGCCCCACCAGCCTTCCTGAATTTGACTTCGGACCTCCAAGTACGTCGGGCCTCCTACAGAGAGCATCAGTCTCCAACAAGTATGTAGCTGATACCGAAGCCGCAAATTACCTGCACACATCCTCAGAAATACAATGGCAACAGCTGAAATGTGTAACCAGTCAAACTCGTGTACTTTCTGTCTTGACACATCTGTCTCTCTGTCCCACAGCAGCTGGGAGACACGGTACCTCAGGAAGCACAGGAGGAGAGTTGATGATGAGTAAGTTTGAGATGCATTTTAAGGACAGTCTTGCTTAGTATTTGAAAATGCCTGCAAGAGAGTTAACATGAATATATTAATGTTTTATCAGGGGATGCAGTGCCAAAAAGAGAAGGTTAATGTTTGAGGCAGAGGTGGACATTACAGAGATCTCAAGTTCCAGCACTCGTCATGACTGGACTACAGCCAACAGCTGCCCTCCTCTGTCTGCACAGCAGACAAGCCCTGCACCTCCACAGGCCTCCCCACCACCTCAGAACTTGACTTTGCCACAGTCGTCCTCTGCAATGTCCCGACCAGATGCAGAGAGCTCCTGCATGGAGATCGAGGCAGCTCAGAGGAAACTTCAGGAGATTGAAGACAGGTATGCAATATTCAGAATGTGAGAGAACTGTGACTGTTTG
Source organism: Pseudochromis fuscus (assembly GCA_900323345.1). Taxonomy (NCBI): domain Eukaryota; kingdom Metazoa; phylum Chordata; class Actinopteri; family Pseudochromidae; genus Pseudochromis; species Pseudochromis fuscus. Next base: position 59,624 of record OOFC01023659.1, on the reverse strand, counting down.
TAAGGTTAGACTTCAGAGTGCATACACCTACAACTAGTTAGCTGTCAGGAATCTGTTGTTTACAGACAAAAAGGGGTGTGAGAAGAAAAATATGCAGTTTACTTTTCCCGGTGTTCAGGCTGCAGTTGCTAACTTGATTAACACACACAAATATACAGTAGGTGTTGCTCAGAATTCAGGGATAAGTTTTCATCATCTGTTTAAGTTTAAAGAAAAGAGAGGCAACATGTATACTTCATTTTATCTGTTTTATCTTGTGCATGATCAATGGGGGTTTATTTCAATGTACACCTGTGGCTCAAGTGATAGAGCAGGTGTTTGTGGCTTGACTGGTAGAGCAGGTTGTCCAGTAATTGCAATTTTTTTGCTCCTACTTGGGAAAGTTCCTCATGACGACAGGCCAGCACCTTGCAGGGCAGCTCTGTTGCCATGTGTGTGAGTGTGTGAGTGAGTGAGTGAGTGATTGTGAGTAAAAGTGAAAATTGTAAAGCACTTTGGAAACAGCTTCGGTAAACCAAATTATTTACACTGTGTTACATATCGTAACAGCCACTAAAACTCACACATCCTGCTTTGAAAGAGAACCAGCAATAACATTGCATGAGTTATAAATTAGTATATTAATCACCAGTCTAAAATGTTAAGAAAAAGTTCAAATAGTTGAAAATCTTAAACAAATCTTAAATAATAATAATTCAAGTTGAGATGTGTTTCCTGATTTTGATCACTTAAGTAACTATACCATAGTATAATTAGTCCCAATCACTAACTGCTCTATATATACGACATATGTGTTTAGTATTTTCTGTTGCAATCACTGATACATGGTCAAAATGCTTGTGGTTTCCTTTGTGTTATTGCAGCACTTCTCATTTATATCAACCACACTGTGTTGACCAGTGTCAGTGTTGATGAGTTTGGGGCTTATGTCACAGTAACAAGTGACATCAGCACAGACTGTATGCTGAATTTCTTTAAGTGAATACTGCAATATTGATTTATCACAGGATAACACTTGAAGATGACGATGAGGATGAAGATCTGGATGTAGAGCCAGCTCCGAGACGGCCGGTGCTGGTGATCTCCGACAGTCTGAAGGAGGGTCTGCAGCGCGGCATGAATGACATCCTCCCCCACACAGTAGCTCAATCTGTGTATGTTTTCTTTATTTTTTACATGTAATGGTGAAACAGGATAGCACTGTTGCCTTACAGCAAGGAGGTTCTGGGTTTGAATCTAGGCTAGGGCTTTTCTGTGTTTACAGAGGTACAATAGATGACATGTCAAAATAGACTTAGACTTTAAGTGTTGTAATTGGGCTCTTGAGAATTTTTTTCTTTCTTTCTGATGCAAAGTTTTGTCTCACCTGCTTCTTCCTCATACTTTTAGGAGCCATTCCTGCATGGAGTTAGTGCTGTGGCGGCCACCAGACGATCCCTTCTGTCGGAGGCTGAAGGGCTCATTACAGAAACAGCGTAAACAACACACAGCATCTCGGCAGCCTCCAACTCCCTGTCCATCTCCCATCCCTCACCGACCCCTCAGCCCCTCTAGTCCACCTGCAGACACACACTCTCCTCTGTACAGTTTTCCTGTGGGCCACACCTCGGGGGAGGAGGACATGGAAATGTAATAATGTTTATCACTTTAAAAGCCATGCCAAAGTAAAGGACTGGACATGTAGTGACACAAGAGACTGTAAGGGACACAGAAAGCTGGTCAGTTTGGCAGGCGAGGTTGCCTTTATATGAATTCTGTGTTTGTGCAGTTTATTTTACAGTCATTCAAAGTTTAAGCTTTCTGGGTTTAGTCCAACACAACTACATGAAACGAGTAATAACTGACCTAATTAAACAGTTTTATTAATAGTGAATCTACAAGGTCTATAGACAGGCAGCCTTACATAACCTGTTTTCTATGACTGACAGTATTAACCTTCTCTCTGAGAATTGAGATGATTTGTACATAATTTTTGCCAAAGCCTGGAAGCAACATGCTGGTGTGTTGTAAATATGACTTTGTTCTTTGTTAAACAGTGGCGTGCGGCACCTGAAATATTTGCGTTCAGCTTCCGGATGTCGTTAACGGTGAAAGTTTTACACATTTGCTCACAGCATGACTTCCTGCTTGCAGTTATACTTGTGGTGGAAAGATTATCTTCCAATAGCTTAGCAAGTATACCATCTGTGACAATTGAGGAATTTGTAAAGAAGTCATGGAAATGCACTTTTAAAAATTTTCTTTGATTGTATTTTCATATGTACATTGCCAGAATTGCAACCAGCCATTGAGTGTTATTACTTTATATTTGTTTTCTAATAAATGTACATAGTTGATGTGCAGATTCTCTTTGGGATAACTGGTTGAATTTGTTGTGCTGTAAACTACTGCGTGGATACAATATCAGCAAGAGTAATACGGTGGCCCTGAAGGCCAGACCACAACAGCAAATCACAAAGACACAAGGAAAAGATCCTATGCTGGAACATGTAGGTACCTGCTGTGACAAGGATGTAGATGCCGATTGGACAGAAGCACTGCCCGTCTTTCTGACAGGTGTGAAAGGCTTTACATTGTCCTTGTCGCAGCAGGTACCTCCCTTATCTGGTGGAAGTCCTTTTTCATGTGTGACTGTCTTTTCCCACTGTTCCTTTAACTTTGCCTCCACCTGTATCTGTAGTAATACTCAGTGCCTTTGTGATCTTTGTGTCCTTTTTCATTACTTGTACCAGGCAATGGTCTCTTTGCTTACCTTTTTGGACCATTCTCTTGACTTTACCATATTTCTAATATGCAATCAAATGTCGTCATCAGCAAACTCCTAGCTAGTCCAAGTATTTGCTGTTCAATCTCAAGCACACCTGGTGCACACTAAAACTGAAGTGTGCATGAAACATCATCTGATTTGCAAATGTGATCCTAAGAGGGAGTTTGTTCAGGGGGTTGAATAATTTTGAGCCTGTATTCATCATTAAAAGTGGCATTTTGTGTTGAATTTGGAGAAACCACTTGTAAAATTAGTTGTTTAACTTGTTTATTACAAACAGCTGAATGTTTTTAGATTCAGCCCCCAAAAAACTAAACTAATTTGCAAACAGGGTTGAATAATTTTGATTGTAACTGTTTCTTCCATGGCCCAAAGACATGTATGTTAAACGGTGATTATTAATTGGACATAAGTGAGTGTGCATTTATTTTTTAATAACGGTATACACATTTTCCATACAATTGATTTACACTCATTAAATACTAATGACATCATTTTATGTGAACTCACTTGAAACCTACAAACTCATTAAACATCACATTACATTTATAAAGGGATTCCCTCAGAGAGCTATCAGCTTTATGAGCTTATCTCTCATAACTCACATGATCCTCAGTGTCCAGAAAAATGTCAGTTCATCGTTCATTCCCAGTTAATTGCAGCTGCAGGCCATAAAATCTGACTGTCTTCACACAGAGAGACGTGAACTTAATGACCACGTCTTCATGTGGGACATGTCACTGTGACCTGCTTGTTAACCTGCTGTCTTAAGCACACACACCAGTGAATGATTCATTTCTGTGTCCACAGAACACCTTGAAACACTTGAGGCTTTTAAAAAATTATATCACTGGTGTACACCCACTCACACAGTGTAAGGCTTCATGTCCTTCACTGGAAACTGATGTCAGGCTCAGGATCCCAGCACTGGTCTGACTCTGTGTGATCTGTGAAGGAGACAACATCATAAAGTAACAGTAGTTACTTTACCAAAGCATTTTCCTCGTCTGGACTAATTAAAAAAAAAAAAAAAAAAAAAAGATTTATTTTGAGATCCAGAAGCGTTGCTAGAGAACAATGTTAGTTATCATTTAGAGAGAAAAAGTGCAGTGTTGTAAAGATGGAAATGGAAATGTTCCTAACAAACTGCTGATGATCTTTATATTTAATGCTGTGATTTATAATGTGCTGCTTCCAATGTTTCCACAGAATTATACCAAATATTCAAATATTTTGAAACATGTCTTTTGAACTTTGATTAATGATGTGGAGATAATACAATGAAAACCTTGCAGGTTTCCACAATACATCTCAGATGACAAATTATATAACCTAACAGAGGTTTATCACCTCTGTTTGCTGCTCGTGGTTAAATTGTAAGTGGGACAAGTCAATTATCAACAGTAACCTGCTATTAAAAGACTGTACTTACTGTAGTAAGATAGGATCCTGATAAATCTACAGAGGTTGTATCTGGAGAAGATGGACTCCATGTGTAGGCCTGGTTTTCCACACGGAGCTGCTTCACTCTGCTCTGGAGGTAACGGAGAAGCTTCAGTGAAGCCATATTTGTGGGGCTGTAGGAGGCAGCAGAGTCCACAGTGTGGTCGAATGGAGAGCAAACTGAATTCAGAGTTTTCTGATGGGAGGAAAACACCAGGAGAAATGTTGGCTGATTTCTTGTACAAAAAATGAATAAAAAAATAATAATAATGATTAAAATTAAAAAATTATGCACATGAAAACATTGTAGTACCTCAAAGAGCATGATGGTAATACTCACAGGACCAGTAAAACATTTACCTTTGCAGCCAGCATCATTTCTCCTTCAGGTCTCTCAGGCTTTCTCTGCTTCTCCTCTCGAGTCTTTGATGTTTTTCTGGAAAACAAAACAACCTTCATTGAAACCTTCAGAGAATAATTAACATGAAGCAGATGTGTGTCGACACGTAGAGTTAATGTTACATCTATGGACTAAGCAGCATATGACAGTGAGTTGAGGTGAGATCATGCTCTTGTATGAACAGACAGCTCGTTAGTATGTCATCCATTCACAGACACAGACACAAGTTACCTGCCCCTCAACAACTTTGCCTTGCACCTGTGGGATGGCAAAAATTACCACAAAATTGAAACACAATAAAAATATAGTTTGATTTTTATTGTGTGGATTATTAAGATACAAGTGTGAGAAGTTTGGGAAGTTATTGTTTTATACTCCTTCAAAGAAACAAAATAATTGTGGCTTCATGTTGACTCAGATTGGAGCGATGGATGTTACCTTTCCAGCTCAGCTGTCAGCTCCTCTTCAAACTTGCACGCCAGGCGAGCAGCAGTCTGCTCCTTCCACTGCGACATGCTCCTCTGAACCTGCCAGAGCTCCAGGTCTTTGGCCCTCAGCTGCTTCCGGAGAGATGCTGCCACTCCTCCTCCCTCACCCCCTCCATCACTCATATGAGCCCATTTCAGATTGCTCAGCTCTTCAATGTGCTCCTGCTCGAATGTCATGGGGAAGAACATTTGTATAATAATGTAATTGATGCAGTTTTGTCCATTTGTGTTATCCTATAGAGGTTTTTGAAGCCTATCCCAGCTGCCACTGGGACCCTGGGACAGGCCACCAGTCCGCTGCAAAGCGAAGCTATAAAAAGCGTGTAAGTTAATACCTGAATGAGACGCTCCTTTATAGAATCCAAGGCTTGATCTCTCTCCACCCTCAGCTGTTGCCTCTGGATGCTCAGTTCTCGTTCCTGAAAAAATATAAACTTCCCGACATGTATTCGTGTATACATTTATTATGAGATCAGTTTGCAAAGTCCAAATTATACCTTGTCTTTTCTCAGCTGCTCATTGGTGCATTTCTGTGAATCTAGCTCCTGATGGAGATGGGCGATAAAGTGCTTCAGCTGCTCTCGAAGTGTTCTCAGGGTGGTGAGAGCCTCAGCTACAGTACAACTGTACAAGGGCACCAGCATTAGAAGCTGATCAGAAATAACACACTTTATGGTCAGCAAAGTATTTACTTCTTTCACCTGGGAGATAGCTCTTGTGCACTTTGTTTGGCTCCACTCTGCTCCACTAAGAGGTGCAGGTGCTGGCACTCAGCTCGCAGCTGCTGGGCCCAGTGTCCGAGCTGCTGGTCCATCTCAGCTGCGATTTGTTTATGTCTGCTCTCCCTCTCTTCCAGCATCACTCGGAGCCTGTCGGCCTGTCTCTCTGCCAGCTGAACATCCTGCTTGAGCCGCAGCACTGTCCTCTGACTCTGCTGTGACCACAGAACACACTGTCTCAGCTGTTATGTAATGTCACAACCCTCCTGTGTGTGCAAATGATTGCTCTGTGTGGCTTTTCTGCACCTGTTCCATGTGTTTCTGTGATCGCTGCAGCTCAGCCTGGTGCTCCTCTTTCAGTGATTTGCAAATTACAGCCAGCACAGACTCCTGCTCTCTCTGCTGTGCACAGCTCTCACTCTCCAACTCCTGCACCCTCTTACAGATAAAAGGAAAAGCAGAGCCCAATTGAAATGTACTCGTTTTTATTTAGGATGGTACTTTCATATCTCATGGTTGTGAGCCACCTTACTGTTTTTAGTTGCACCACTTGATTCTGAAGAGCCAGTGCTTTACTCGTTTCTCGGTGCATCTCGCTCCTCAAGCTTTCAAGGGCCTTTCTGTTCTGCTCTTCAAGTATCCCACAGTGCACCTGCACAGCTTCCACTTTTTCTGCCTCCCACTTCTTCCTCTCCTCCTCTACTGCTTTGTGTACCTGAATGGGAGCATACCAGGCATGTCATGCAATCGTGCTGATAAAAAAAACAGGCTAAATGTGTAAGGCAGGGGATTATTAAAATACCCTTTCCAAGGCTTCTACATGCAACTCCTCTGCGCATTTCTTTGCTTCCTCCTGCTGCTGTTGCAGAGATTTCCCCAGGTTGATTACTTCTTCTTCTTTTAGCTGCCAGAAAGACAGATGATCACATCCAAAAAGTAACTTCATGAAGTGTTTTTATTCACTGTGTAGTGTAAGTTTTGTTTCTCACTTGTTGCACCCAAACTTAACATGCAGTATAGTGTTCACAGGATAAAAACACTTCTCTAAGTAGTTAATATTGAGGTACTGTGGGGGTGGATTTCACATGTTCACTGACCTGAAGGGAACCCTTCATGGACTCAATGTGTAGTGTAAGAGACCGAGTTCGTTCCTTCAAAGTTCTTGCTTTCTCCTCCTCAGCCTGCATATTAACCTGAGGAGAAATGTGAGGAACCAGGACTTTAATTGTTCAGAACCAAATCCACCCCTTTCTGCTGAGTTAATGCTGCCTCCTTGATGAAAGACAACGATAAGTCCAGGATGTAACCTCAGCACTGACCTTCATTCTTTGAGTTTGCTCCTGAGCTTCCTTCAGTGTTTTATAGTTCTGTGTTTTCAGCTGCTGTAGCTCCCCCTTCAGTCCATCTTTCTCTGCTTGCAAGGTCCCACATTGTTCCTGTAAATCGATCAGCTTCAGCTCTTTTTGAGCCAACATTTTCTCCAGGGTGCCCACTCTGATCTTACACTCTCCCAGCTCTTCCTGCAGCTCACTCACTTGAACCTCAAGTGCCTAACAGTAAGAGAGACAGTGACAGTATGAACATAGATAAAGAAAATGTCTTTTTTTTGTTATTAGCATTGAGTATTATGATAAAAGCTACCACCTGAATTTGATCCTTTTTCTGCATCTGTTTGTCCTCCAGTGAGGCACATCTGGTCCTCAGTGAGCTCTCTGCTTGTGTGACCCTGATGAGCTCCTCACGAGTTTCCTCCAACTTCTGCTTCATACATGAACATATATTCAGACGTTCAAAAACACAGAAACTAACCACAACCATAAAAAGTGCTGAAATTACAAATTAACTTTACCGTTTGAATATTTGAATTTATTACAAATTGCCAGGTAAGTATCATTGGAAACAAAACTTTCATCTAGCTTATGATTTGAATGGTGTTTTTACTATTATTCTTTCATTAAAACATTAAATTAAAAATACTGCTATAATTGTAACTTGTTGATGTTTTTGTATTGCGTGAACAGTGTTTTAAGTACTTAATAAAGATTTTAGGGATCATAATTGCCATGTAGTGACCTTATATAAATAAGCTTTAATTCTGTACCTCTTGCACAGTCTCCAGCTTCTCTCTTGCACGTCGCTGCTCAGAAAACAACTCTGTTTTTGCATCATCCAGCTGTTTTTCCATCTCCTCCCTCTCTAGCACTGACATGACCACACTGTTCTGTTTGTGGAGGAGTGAAGAAACAAAAGTGGTCTACAGATTAAAAAGATCTTGACATATTAATGTTGACAACTAAAAGATATATTGCTGGAGTGAGATTTCATTACTGTTTTCATGCAGGCTCCATCTTTAAGAGTCTGCTTACACAGACTCAGAGCTGCAAGGGCCTTGATGTCTCTAACCTCGAGGAGACAGGATTCTCTCTCCCTCTGCAGCTGCTGTAGCTGGCAACTACAACACACACATCGTTGTTTTATTTCGCACAAAACAAGGTCATGTTGATGCAATGAGATGTCTGGGACACGAAGGAGGAGCTGTTTTTATACCTAATAGACTCCTTCTCAACCCTGCTTTGTCTCAGAACTGACTCCAAAGTCCTCTTCTCTGTCTTCATCTGTGCTGTATCTGCAGTGAGCTGCTCCAACTCCTGCAAAGCATGCTGGGACATAAACCATTACCTGTAAGTACTAGTGAGACTTCTTCTAGTTTTCTAATCAGCTACTGCAGAGGGTGCACTTTACCTTCCTTTTCTGTCGGAGTTCAGACAGACAGAACTCCACGTCTTTTAGCTGAGTCCTCTTCAACCTCAGTGTCTGCTCCTCTCGCTCACACCTCTAACACACCAGCAAGGTGAGCAATACATCATACTCATGCACGCAGGAGAATTTACAGAGCTGAATCAAATAATACAAAAAGTTCATTATTACCTGTCGGAGGTTTGAAAGTCGCTCCTTCATCTTGGTCCAATCTGACTGCATCTTCTCTGATGTCTTCTCAGGCCTAGACCTCCTGCTCCAGGGGTTAACTTCTTCATCAGTATCCTTATCATTGTCACTCCAAGAACACACATGTCTGAATTACACCAAAACACACAGTGTACACATTTAAAGTCTTTCCAAAATCATTTCAAAAAATTCTTAATAGATTGCAAATTTTTAAATATTCTTCCTTCTACCTGTAAGTTTCTCTCTTATTACGTCTGTTTCGTCCAGAAGAAGATCTCTGGACTTTGAAGGAAAAGAAGAAAATTGTGTGACTTTTTTAGATTAAAGTGATGCAAAATAACAACGCACAATGTGATCTGGCCTCACCTGATGTAGACTGAGGTTCACTTTCTTCCTGTGTGGCTGTGTCATAGTCACTCTGGTTGGTAGGGTGGACATTCATGTCCGTGACAGACTCAATGAGAGAGCGCCAACCTTGTGAGAAGTCAAACAAATTATGATGAATATAATTTCAAACATTACTTTCCAGCATTTTCTGATCTTCATCACTTGTTATCTCTTGCTATATTTGAAATGCAGATCATTTCTCAGTTTAAGTATTAGGCTCACTCTCCTCCACAGTTTCTCACCTGGACTCTTGTGAATGTGCCGTCTGACTTGCTCTGAGCAGACGGTGTTAAGGTCACTGTCGATAGACACGGTGTCAAAACTCCACACTGGGACTCCTGTAAAAGACACTAGCAGCTTACAAACACTGTTTCAAGTGAACAGAGCATTAGTTTGACTGTGTGTGCAAACGTAGTGTGATCTCAGTGTGGTACCTGCCAAGCACCTGGTCTTTGGAGAACAGCTGTTGTTGTGCTGTGTGTTTTCACAGTCTGCTACAACCCCTGCTCTGTGAGAGGCTGAAAGGGAGGTGAGAAACAAAAGCTGTAAAGGGATCAAGGCTTCAACGTTAAACACAGCCCACAACACAAAATTGCTGGAACAAACAATGTTATGATGATTTTACAATTCTTCGGGGATACAAGTGTTAGGATTATGGTTCATGTTGCTTGTTGGTGAGGAGAATAAAAAAAAAGGCCATGTTGAATTTTCTTGAAATAAGCCAAAGATACAGGCATGGGCTGTGTATAGAAAAGACAAAGCTCACATGATGTCACCCTGAAGCAAAGAGCATCTGAACATCGCCATGTTGGTCGTTTGGAGCCAGATATGACCATATATGGATATGAAGGAAGGAGTGAGGAGGCGGGTCTGGTCTTTGAACCTGAGGACACTGCCCCACGTGTATGAGAATCAAGTTCAAACTAACCACACCCCTAAATATTCCTCATTTTGAAACCTAATATCTACTTAAGTATTAATTATTTTTCATATGGACCACATATCGCTGATAAGAAGATTTAACTTTATTCTATGACACCAGAATGAGTTGTGGAAAAATTTATTGATTGAATATTTTATGATTGAAAATGATTTTTTAATTGAAGTCAATTAGAGCCTGTCTCTAGTGGCCATTTGGAGTATTGCACTTTTTTCACTTCTGCATCAGCTTCAGTTTTGAGCCCTGGTGGCCGCATTCATTTCTCTACAGTTGTACCTATGACTGCTCTTATCCCCGAGTGATTTGTATCTCTCTCCAGCCTCTGCTTTCTTACTAACAGGCAACATATTTACTCCAAAGATATCACAAAGACATTTCTTTGGTTGTTTTTTTTTACCTGGCATGTTTGATTGGGAACACTGAGCAGTCACGATGTCTGCATTGCTTTCCCCTGTTGTTGCCGATCCTCTTCTTTCAACATTAAAAGCACTTTGTCCGTTTTTTTCACTCTGGCCAGTGTCACTATCAGAGATTTCTGTCCTCTCCACCTCTTCTTCTTTGTCTCGTTGTTGCGTGCTACCATCTGGCAAAGGCAACTCCACCATCTCCTCCCTGAAGCGTCTGACAAAGTCCTCAGTGCAGATGCTGTCTGAAGGTGGGTGTGTTTGTCCTGCTATCTTTCCTTCCTTACAGGTGTCTCCAAGCAGCCTCTCCAGCCTCCAGATGACCTGCTCCCTCCGAGACTCAGCTTCCTCTCTGCTTTTTGTCCTTCTGTCAAGCCTGTTTTTAGTGTCCTGAACAGTGGCAGGACCTTCCCAGCCGCCCCTGGTATCCTCTGGAAGTAGAGCAGGGGAGAAAGTGTTTGTTTTTGTGCTGTTGCACTAAGAAACCAACACTTACTAGAGAGGGTTGCTGTCTTTTATTTCACATTTTGTTTTAATTTGTGCTGTTAACAAGCAGTCTCACCCTTTGTATTACTGTTTTTTTCCCACAACTACCTATAAAAACAACCATCTGAAAAGTATTTGGTGTCAACCACAGACTGTAATGGACAAAGCTAACGTGATGCAATCAGTTGGAGTGTGGACTTTTGAAGCCTAGAGATCAGTATTTGAATGTTGAAATATCCTGGTTGTTTGGCCAGAAGTGACCATATGGAGGCAGGTCTAATCCTTGAACCACATAACGACTTGTGGAAAAATTCATATCAAAAAAGTCATATCAAAATGACCATTTTTGAATTGAAGTCAATTAGAGCTTGAGTTTTTTTGAAGCCAGCTTCAAGAGGCCTTTGGACTTTTTTCACTTTCACATTAACCTCATTGTCCGTTCATTCATTTCTATATACAGCCTATGGTGTAAACACTGAAGTTATTTTAAACATTTTTTTCTGTAATGTAAATACTTTCCTGTTGTGGAAATAGTACCTGATGTTTGCCCCGTTGTTGGTGTGTGTATCAAATCAAGACAAGACATGGGAGTGTCATTTGTTGGACTTGTACTCCCAAGGCCTGTGTCTTTGCTCAGAGATTCATTCCACCGAAGAGGAGCTATAAAAAACACATTTAAAACACAAATTATCACCTGAAAAAACATTGTATAAAAGTGGGTGTTACAACATACATTACCTGCACTGGTGCAGTCTTGCACTCTGGAAGTTGCCTCATGTTTCTGTGGCTGGACCTACATACATTAATCACACTGAATTTTTTTCCCCCCACTTACACATGCAGAGAGACAAAAAATACAGACGGCCAAACAAACTGATGATCACAGACCTGCAACTGACCAAGCTGAGCATCCATTGCATCCAGAAGAAGGTCACAGTGGTCCAGTTTGAGAGGATCCAATCCACATACACTGCTGTTGTCACTGAGATCTATGAGCACAGAGAAAATTAACATGAGTGGCTCCTAACTTCCAGCAGAATGAGAAATATGTGATACAGATGTCCTCATAAAAACTCAGACCAGGATAAAGAAGTCTGTCAGTGTCTCTCTGTGCTGCGTCGTGGTCTCTGTCAGCCATGTCCTGTAGGAGAAGACAGACCATCAGCAGTACCACACAGAGACGACATCCCCAGTCTGAACCAGTGGTTAAGGCAGAGTGGGCAGTCACAGAGAGTGGGGGGTTTATGTTGCTCAGTTGTCCAGGAGACCAAGACAATTTAGCTTGTTAGTCAGTCTAACTGCCTTGTTTTCACTGAGGAGACTGTAAATTCCTGCGTGTCGTTGAACATGAAGTCCAGGAGCTGAGAGCTTTACCACATTTTTTCCAGCCATGACTGAAATGTGACGACTTTGAACGTAAAGCTAAGTTAGTCAGCACCACTAACATGTAGTCAGTTATCCTGAACCACAAAAACTAACCGGTTGCTTTGAAAGTCTTCATTGTCAACTTCATTGTCATGTAGCTTGAATACAAAACACACCACATTCACTCACAGTTAACAAATGAATCCACCGCCGTTGTGCAGGATCATACAGCCATAAATTACTCACTTTAAAGGGACTTTCCCTTGGTGTTCAATCAGCTGCTGCTGTTGCTGCTGCTGCTGCTGCTGGGAGTCGTGATTGACGGGAGCTCCAGTTGCCCTGGAAACAGTCAAACAGCTTGCAACTGGAACACTCATGCTCGCGCAAGAGACTCGAGGATGCGCGCGCGCCAATATCAGCGCCATAGCAATGTGTTTATTTTGATTTTAGAAATATTGTAAATAGGAGCCGAAGTCATCCAAAGTGACTGTTCCCTCCAGATTATCCAGGAGTTTATACTGTAGTGTGCAAATGTTTAATGAACTAACATGAATAAATAAAAAGAATAATAGTATGAATTAATAGTTTTTATGAGGGAAGTACAACTTCAAGTGAAGTAAACGAAACAAACACAAAAACCCTAAATCAGATCAGTACCTATGCCATAGGACCTATGGTATGGCTTTTTAAAATAAAGTTTCGTTACTATGACTTTTTTTTTATTACAACACACGATACAGTTTTTGTGTATGTCATATTATTACGTCTCGCAATTGTATGTATGCGTGTATGACATGCCATACTATCACATTTTTTTTTATGACATTTTGTGTTGTTTTTTATGACATTTTGTACTATGATAATTTTATGGCCATACTATACTTTACTGTAGTATGCTGTACCCTACTATACTAGTATGCCATCTTTATATGGCCTACTATAATCTAACATATTTTTATGGCATTTTATACTATACACACAATACTATATTGTTTTTATGATATATTACTATGGCTTTTGTTGACATACCATCATATGACTTTTTTATGTCACACAAAACTACATTTTTGTACAATATATGACATTTTTTGACAAACTATAGTGTTGCTTTTTTTTTTTTTATTGAAGTCAGTTGAAGTCAGAGATTTTTGGAGCCAGTCTCAAGTGGCCATAGGGAGTATTGCATCATTTTAAACATTGGCATTTGTCTCATTTTTTAGCCCAGCTGGTTTGGTGCATCTCTATAAACAGTCTATA
>OOFC01023659.1:29926-40204 GCA_900323345.1 Pseudochromis fuscus | reverse complement strand
GGGGGTATCATGCAGTTCCCACACAGAGGCAGAGCACACAGAGGACACACAGAGGATGGTGTGTGTGTGTGTGTGTGTGTGTGTGTGTTTGTGGGAGTGATGCACAACAGAGGGGTAACAGGGCAACCCCCACTCACCAGAGTCATAATCACACTCTGACCATCAATAGAGGGAGGAAAAGAAAGACAAGTCATGGGTACATCGAATACAATCTAACCTACGCACAACACACACACAGGAATGTCACCACGGTGAAAACTTTCTGCTCAGCTCTGTACACTTCAGACGGGCTTTGATTACAGCTGCTTGTTGACCTTTATTAACTCTTCAAATCTTGATTATTAACCATTAAAATCTAAAGAAATTACCCAAAATAAAATGAAAATTAGTTTTAAAAATCTCAACAGTTACTACATGTAAATCATTTTATGTATTACTCTGATGTCTTTGGTTGTTTATTCCAGTAATGTAGGCAGGTGTAGATTGGCTTCAATGCCCAATATAGTTCAATAAAGATGTTAATAAATATGTGAAGCTTTAATTTAATAGAGTTGTGAAGCGGGGCGGACCAGTGAAGTATTACTCCCCACAAAACATTTCTAATTGATCTTTCACATTAGGTTAACAGTACCTTTGACCTCATGCCCTTTCCCTTTTTCTTTGTTCTTTATCATCCCTGCTTGGCTCTATCTTTTACTCTCAGACATCACACTCCCTGCTCTGTGTTTCCATACCTTCATCCAGAGCGTCTGAGGCCTCTGCTTCCCTTCTCCTCCTCACAGCTCTTTGCTTCTCCTCTAGTCTTTGTTTTTCTGAGTTTGCTTCATCCCATCGCCCGTCCTCCATCAGCCTCTGGTCCGGTCTCAGGCGGCTGTCGGTCATTGCCACTCCGTCCTCCAGCTCATTCAGGGTCAGTGCCAGTGCTGAGAAGTAGTACATGTTCTCAGCATTTTCCCTGACAAAGTGAGAGGAGACTGATGAGAGGTGCACCGCGATGTCCCACAATTAATTCTATTGATCGAGCGCTGCACAAACTATGACTTCTAATGATGTGCCGAGCTTACGGGAGAGGGTATTTCTTCCACAGGAGTTTGGGGGACAAAGTCTGATAGACGGTCTTCTGCTTGCCCTCTGATCCGCTGCCCCCCCGGCTGCTCTGTATGATCTTGGAGCTCTCCATTTTATCATCCCACGTACCGGAGAGGATGTAGTGAGCCTGACCCCCACTGTCCGCCACCACACCTGTCACCTGGAGAGCGCCACATGGGATCAGAAAACAGACTTAAAACTGGGAGATTATATCTAACAAACAACCCAGAACATGTGCTATTATGTGTTTCTCCCCAAAAAGTTAAGCACCTAAACATACAGTCCACTCAGAAGAACATCAGTAAATTTAATTGGCTGTTACATTAAATGCTGTTGTACCGATACTGTCCAGCAGGAGGCAGCATCACACAAATTTCCCCCCCCACACCATATGACATCATGCAGAGGTCGTGTATCAGCAAAGTGTGGGAATGAAAGCTTTTACCTTCCTTGGAACATCCCTGGAGAAATAACTGTAGGGAGAGAACTTGAGCTGACAGGTCTCCTTGGTCCTGTGATTCACAATCTCAATGTCCCCCGACTGCAGACATACAGACACAAACAGGAGCCCAATGAGAGACTGACAGCATTACTGAGCATGTGAACTTTAGTCTTCCACAGTGTGATTACAGCAGGAGAAAACAAAGCCGGTAAATAGGACAGAAAAGGTGAAAAATGAAGAGTTAGATGGGGATTATCGACAGTTAGAAGACACACTAATTGAATACACAAGTGTTTCCTGGTGCTTTAAAGAAACCACTGGGGATCTTTAGAGCATTACTGCTTACTACTGGGACACACTTTTCAAATCTTGTGCTGTTGTTCTTGTTTAGTAATAAAATATCCACTGTTAATTTCATGTGGTTCATTTGCAGTAGTATTGAGAATGGCACCTGCTGCTGGAGGAGCAGAGGAAGCAGCTTCTAGAGTTTAGTATGAGGTTGTTTGGTTGACCTCATTCTGCAGAGAGAGTGCACAAAGACACTCACACAAGACAAGTGTGTGGAGCAGGGAGAGTGAAACGGTCAGGCTTTAAATGTGCACTGGGGAGATTTTTTTCACAGTTTACAAACTAAAAATTGGACAATATATCACCTCAGAGATGGTACTGATTTCATTACAGTTTGCATGCAAATACATTCAGATTATTTAGGTACGTTTTAAGCATCTCAAAAATGTAAACGGATGAAAATGACAACCGATGTCTTTGAGATTTTTTACAGGTTTTAATTTTTCTTTTTAAAAATGACTGATACTGTGTTGTAGTGCTACAAACTGCATGTACACAAAAAGAAAAAACAGGTCATAAATATCCAGGAAAATTTAGAGATTTACAAACACTATTGAAAATTACCAACTCAATCAGAGCAGATATTCTAGCTAACGTGATTTACATTTACATGTCGCACGCACGCACACACACAGGGGAAACAGGGAAAGAAAAAAGAAAAATGTCGTGAAAAAACAATAATTACACTTCCTAACAAACAGACATGATTCTGCACACATGTGAAACCTGCCCCCTATATAACTGGGCCATCTCACAGAAAGAAGAGGCTGTAATTTTCGGGTGTTATTAGAGATCAAAGCTGAAGATAAATCCCCAGAGATGCTGAAGCTCCTTATTCATGTGCTGTAAGGCTTTGCTCTGATTCCCTTCTTCACAGCACTTTACTCTGCTGCTCTGTACCACACACTTGTGCCACATGGGAGGAAAATATGGCTACTCTAAAAGGTTAGGAGTATTAAAGCAGGGCTGTGGGGTTGGGAGCTGTGGATGAACGGTTACCAATGAGAAAGGCTCATAAACAGACCTGGTCGATCCACAGCTTGCCCACGATGATGTTGTGCACTGTGGAGGTGACTTTCCTCCACACATAGTGGTTCCCGCTGGAGTGGAACTGTAGGTGAATGGCACCTGGGGACAGACAGGGGCGAAAGACAAGGCCTTAGATTATGGGTTTGGTTTGGGGATTTTATTTTCTTGCAGCAGCCTAAAATAAGTGTCATCAAGCACATTCATGCTTTCTGCACAGGCAATACATTTCCACCTTCTTCCAATGTGACCTAACCCCAGAAGATTTATGACATTTATTTCACCATAAACGCTTTCCACTTTAGACTTTTTTCTATTACATGGCACCTCAGAGCAGGCGGACGACAGAAAGAGAGAGGAGTCAGATAAATACCACTGCATCCCTTGGCTGGAGCTGCACCTATCAAATCTCTCATTTATCCGAGCCAACGGACCGCTGCTCTTTGCTCTCTCAGTGCAATATAGAGCTCCCTTTATGCCCATATTTATGTATGTGTCAAAGGGGTCATAAAACCATCCTGATTCATTCTCACACCTTTTCCTCTGGCTTTAAATTGTCAAGCAGGCATATCAGTGACCTGCTCCTCTCAAGTGGGCTGTGGGGTCTTTTTTGACTTGGTGCTGTGACTGTTAAAATCGCATAATGGAGCTTTTATTTATACATATAGTTTGTCAGCTTCTCATCTGAAAGTGAAATGTTTTACCGAGAGGCATGATGGAGAGGTATTTGCCACGGAACTTGCTGGCGATTGTGATTTCCTGCCACAAGGTCCAGCCTCTTTGGGAAATCACATGATGAGCAGCTGCAGGGGGGTGATGGCTCACCTGAAAGACAAATCAACAGAAAATGTGTTCATGTCATCAAAAAATGCACATCGTCTTGTCTGATCCTGTGTGCCTCCCTCAAAAATAAACAAGCACATCAGGGAGCAAGCAAACAAAATCCCCCAGGCTACGACGTTACCTGCTCACACAGCGAGCGGTAGCCAAACTCCTCCAGGCGATCGAGCTCGTAGGTCTCGCCCAGGAGGGGGTTGAAGGGCTTGGCTGTCCGGTGGACCGTGGTGGAGTAGGAGGAGACGGAGAAGGCAGCGACCAGGCACATCTGCTCCAGGGAGGAGTCGCAGCGTGCTGCCTTGTCTAGAAGTTCGTGATACTCCAAGTCCTCGGTGAGACGTTGCAGCATCGACAGAGGCTCGTTGAAGTTTACCTGGATGAAGGATGAAGGAGTTCAACTCAGAAGATGTGATTCACACTGACCGATGTGAAGAAGCTCAGTGCCTTGTATACTTACAGGCATGGGGATTTTAGAGAGCTCCTTGCCGATGCAGTTCTTCATGATGCTCCACAAATTGAGGGAGTAGTTGGGTTTGTCTGGGATATGAGTCCGCCTCTGTCGGCGGGGCTGCAACTCCCTCCCTGACACATCATTACAGCTTGGAGACATCTGGAATTAGAAGGAGGAAGAAGGTAGTTATACAAGTTTTAACATATTGGAAGAATATGAACAGACGTGGTGACAGGTTAAGTAAAAGACAAGAGGAGAGGAGACGCCCACGTGTAAAGGGGAAGAAGACGAAGCACCAGAGAGTCGAGGGGAAAAGTGGAACAAATGTTTGACTGGTAATTAAGATTTAGTGGAATGATGCAACCGTGTGTCTTTCACACCACAGGGGTGACAACAAGACAGCAGGAAACACAGACCAGCGCTGTGTGTGAATCTCTCTGTGAGCGTGGGATAAATGCAGGGCCAGGAAGGAGAATTGTGAAAACAGCAAGTGAAGATGTATCAATAAATCAGTGAGTTGTGGGATGTACAGCAGCACAAAAAAAATATACTGAGATGAGAAAAAGTCTGCAGCGTTCATAAATGTCAATCTTATTAGTCAGACTTGATAGGGAGACACTTACATGGTCGTCCTGGTTCCAGTCGCTGGGCTGGCCTCCACTCGCTCCACTCAAATTACTCTGAGATCGCCTGGAACAGAATGAAAGTATTTTCTACAGTGAGCACTGGACATAATCACATGCCTCTCTCTGTCTCAACTACATTTTGTGACACTCACAATACAAACACAACACACACAAGGGAGGAAGAAAGTGCTGCATATTGCAGATGCTTGAAGGAAAAAATGGTTTGGTTGTCTGCAGGGGAGGTGACAGGTGTGAGAGCCTTATGTTATTTTTATTTGGACACCCCAGATGAACACATATCACACAATCCATGATTTAAGGAACACAGAACTCTCTGATTTATGTGTAATAAAACTGAGACTTTGTTCAGCTGATAGCCAATGTCATTCTTACAATTATGACAAATTAATTCACGCACAGGAATTTTTCATAGCGACCTTCTTCTAAACTTTCTGTTTGTAATGAGCACTGACCACATGGATCCCAGCCTGACACTGACCTGTGCTGCGTGTTCTCAGTGGCAGTCACTGTGATGAATGCAGGGGAATCCTCCATGGCATCAAAGTACTCAGTATCTTCATCTTCATCACTTGCCTCTTCTTTGTGCGCCCTCTCGCTCCCTTCAGTTGGGACATATACATTTGTGAGTCCACACACACACACACACACACGTCATAGAAAACAAGCATCTCATGGTGGCGGTGAGTTCATCTTCTACAGAGAGGAGCGTATAATCACATACCCATGGCGATTAATCAAGGAATAATCAGCTTAGTAAAATTGGCAATGTTCCTGCTGGTTAACTAGCCTGACTGATGCAGTACCTCAGGGGGTGCTTCACATATTTACTGTCCAACAGTCAACACTCAGTATGTTCAGTGATCCATTAGATGTATAAACTAGTTTCAACAGAGATGCACAAATCCTTACATCACATAATCAGAGTGCTTTCTGATGAAAAGTGTGTGCTCCTCGCCAATGGTCCGGTGTATGAATACATATTTAATACAGATTTGCATTTTCTGCAAGCAAAGTTATCTCTGCTCTCCAAATATATTGAGCAAAAAAACACACTTTACTAAATCTCTCAGTGGTGTTATGGGTTTGTTTTTGGTAACAGAAAGCACTGAAATCCATCTGCCAGTATGTTTTACATAAAACTGCTCCTACCTCTGCGATTAAAGTATAATCAACATGGATGTGTGGTCGGGGAACAGACTCAAAATATATTTATCTTCTTATTACAAACAGCAGAAAAGAAAACAGGGAAGGAGAAAATACAAAATGCAACATATGTCTCCAGCTGGACATAAATCGGGCATGTTACGGTTCATAGCTGACCAACTCTTCAGTTTTAAAACCAAATTATTTCCCTTTGTGTCTTCTCCGTAACATTATGCTGTGCTTTAATGAAGTCACACTGCTTCTTGTTTTATTATTGAATGATGTTTTAAGCACAAAGTAGTAGCATTGGCATTTCTTTAGAGTTCAAATCTATGGATTTCTCCTTGTTGGAGGCCAAAATAAATGTACTGCATGTACAAGACAACTGTCCAGAGATTTGACCTTAAAACAGGGATCTATGGGCACCAATATTCATTCTTGGATAGATATTTTTTACTATATGTAAACAAACAAACACACTGACAGAACAGACCACAGGACCTACAGTTCTTAGTTAAAGTAATTACCACCTGTAAATTAACTATTATCCAATCCAAACCTTCTGACACAACTTAAAGTTTCTTCCTCCACATGAGTAATGTCTAGAACACTGAGCATGTAGCTATGAGGCAGTGAAATGAGGTCTGCACTGAGGACCACAGGAGTAAGTAACGCAGACAGTCAGTCTCACCCTTGTTGGTGGTAGGGGCACTGGGTGCACTGGAAACAAGCGTGGGTGCTTCTCTCCACGCTCGCTCCAGGCTGTTATGCTGCTTGGCTAGCTGCTCAATGGTCTCCTCTAGGTGGGTACGCTGCTCCCGCTCATACTGCAGCGCCCGCTGCCATCTCCTACTGTGAGTCTCAGCTAGGTCCAAGAAGTCTCGACACGCCTTGGGAAACACATGCACACAAGTACATAATCACAAAAAGTTGAATTTTCATACTACGCAGTCTGAACAAAATCAATGAGAAACTTCCACTGAACAGCAGAGACTGAGAAATACTGCAGTAAACAAAGTTTGTTCAGTTGATTTTTCGATGGAGTTGCATCAATTGGATTTAAAAAAAAATAAAAACATACAAATCAGAAAGAATTGAGATGAGAAAAGGTGTAAGGACATTTGTGTCAATCATTGTAATCAACGCAGCTGATCCCTGCTGTTTTGAATAATCATTAATATGTTAATGAGTTATCTGCCGAGCATTCGCTTTGTCTCCCCACTGTGTCAAATGTGCCTTGAAACAAACAGCAAACATACAAAAGATCAGTGACTGATGAGCGACTGATAAACCTGTGATTACATAACAGACTATGTTTGAGTCGAGAGGGGGATCATTGTTGCTATTCTGTTTTTACTGAGACCAAGAGGTTACTTCAGATCACACGTACATTACATGTCAGCATTTGCTGGCTGTGCATCATACCTCTGACAGCTTAGCCTCATCGTCCGCTCAAAGGTCAATGAACCTAAATAACAGCACTCAGCTGACTACATACATGAAGAAAACATCATGTGATGGTCATGGAGCTGTCAGCACGAGGTCGTCCAGAGGCCTCTGAATAATCATTTCAAAAATTGCTGTATTGCAGTTGAGGTCTGCAGCAGGATGTGGAAACTCACTCTTTCACATAATTACATATAGTCTATGTGCATCTGCAGCATATGTCTCTTTAGTCCCAGAGCTACCGGGGCTGTTGGGCGTTAGCTAGAAACACTACAATAAAGCTGTGGCTGCTTGTAGAAAGCTGGAGGGACAAAAGTATCACACAGCTCAACTAATGTGTGTTTTCTGTCTGATGAAAGAGCAGTGAGGATGTAGAGTATCACCCTTAGGCAGCAGAAAGAGAAACAAGTCCCATATCTCTATCCATCTCTCATATACACAGAAACACAACATTACACTGACACACTATCACCACTAGTTGTTACAATGTACAACTTACGAGTTGATATATTTTAGTTTTTAATCCCAAAAAACACATTAAGACAACATACCTAATAGCTCAAGTAATTTAGAGATGCAACTAGCTACTGTTGCTCTCACTACTCCAACACATACAGTATCTAAACTACAAATATTAACATTCGAAGACACAAAGAAATTCAGTTTTTAATCACATAAAACAAAGAAAAGTAGCAAATCCTCACTAAACTTGAGGCAAATTCTTCTGAATCAACTACTTTATTACTTGTTGTTTCAGTCAACCCACACTTCTATCATTTGTTCTTGTAATATTGAGCTTAAAGGACATCTTCTTCAAATTTTACTATCATTGGATTTAACATAGTAACTGTTTTAAATTAACTTGGTGTTTTGCAGAACGTCATCATGAAGTTCATCATGTTCTACAATACAGACCATGACTGGAACTGTATGACTGTTACGAGCAGTTAGTACAATAACTTACTGGTTACTGTCCACGTGAGTCTGAATTTATTACTTTGTGCTGCTGAATTGCGAGCAACGTACACATATTTTGTAAACGCAGTGTAATAAAGCAATCACCATAAATGTATTTAAGTATTTAGCATAACTGAAAAAGAACAGAAGGCCCAACAGGATTTAAATTCATAACAAAACAAAAACAAAAACATGATCACAACCTGACAGTAATTACCTACGTACATTTTCAAAAAACATATATCTAATGTAAAGACACTACATCATTACTATTAGGTTTTAATCAATAATTTCCAATGAACTATATTGTAGGGAAAACTGTTTTCATTCATCATATTAAATAATGAGGTGATGTATGCTAATTATATTGATATTTACACAGGTAACTGATGGTAATTGTATTTGTATAGTGGGAAATTAATATAAAATCATCTTAGATGGCTTCATATAGTATTAATATTCTAAGGAGAAAACCAACTGAGTAGTAAAAGTATTTTATGAGTCTGGTCATGGAGCAGCATTATTATAATACAAAAGTACTGAAATATCATACATACTTACTCTTAAAAAAAACTGAATTATTTCAACATGTTGGTTAGAATTCACTAAATACGCATCTCCAATCCTTTTCTTACCTGAAGCAGTCTTGAATGAACTCTCAACATGTCAGTGCCTGAGCTGCAGTTTAAATGTCACTCATGCATGTGACGTTGCCCACTTCCTCAGACACAACCATGATATGAAACTCGAGCGCCCACTTTAAGAAACGTATGACAGTTCCACTTTTTTAATGCTGACTCTCCAGTACAAACACAGACTGCATGTGACTTCCGGTGTTGGGAAGACGGGGGTTGACAGAGGCTAAAAAAATGTGAATGGGCACGCAGGAGTGCATGTGTGAGAGAGAGTTGGCATTAATAGAAAGTCCTGGTGAACTGAGCAACGCAGCAAAAAATAAAGTGGACTTGTGTCATGTGATTAAACTACACTGACCTAAAAATGGTTGGTGTGTAACTCCATACATGCACAATCAGGCAAATGTACTGTTGGAGTGAATGGCATGGTTGAGAAGTAGGGTCACCGGTTAATGAACTATAGTGACACCCTCACCCAGAGCCAGATCCCAGAGAGCATGCAGTCATGAATTTTCCTCATGGCCTCCTCTTTCCCCTCAACCCCCTCTCTCACTCCCCTTCTTCTATAGTCTCTCTTTACATGTATGGCCCAGTTTGTTTGGTAAAGTATGTACAAAGTTATACATTACAGCCGAGTACATACCAGGCACTGAACTCAAGCTTAAATCACAAACCCTGCGCTGCTCTCTACATGAAGACAGCCAAAAAATATATACCACAGGGAGCATTTCTTTCTCATCACAGGCACATTCTTGGCAAACCAAATGGCACTTTAATGAGTTATCAATCCAAGGGTTCATTTTATTGCTTGTCTAATAAGTTTCATTTTCCTACACCAATTAATAAAAATTATGATGACAAGGAGCTCATCATTTCAAGCAATGGACTCAAGCCTTTTTTAGTCTGATCATAAAACTATGTATTGAGTTAACACTGGCTTATATGGGAACAGACTCTTGCTACCTGAACTTAAATCAAATCTGGGTCAAAATAATTAAGGTCGAAACACAGCTAAGTCTGGCTGAGTTATTTTTACCCCCAACAACCTAATCTAAAAAATATATTTGTCAAACATGCATTACAGTAAAAATAAAAAAAAAAATCATCACGCTATTGAGAAAGCAGGAAGACAAAGACGAACCTGGTATTGATTGTGTGGCTTTAGTCAGAGCAGGTCTGTCTGTGTAACTGTCGTCCAGAAGGCTCTGACATTCCTCATCGAGCAGGGAGGGTCGAGGGGTTTTGGGGGGGGGTGTG